>JAGDQP010000571.1:95512-108920 GCA_022664845.1 Lepisma saccharinum | reverse complement strand
ATTGAACTCCTGCGTAGCCTAGTCGGTAGCGCGCTCGACTTCAGTGCGAGCGGTCCCGGGTTCGATTCCCGGTGCGGGTTCAAAAATTTTGGTGTTGACCCAGCATCGTGGGGACAACTGGGGAGCTGCAGTGAATAAAAGACAGTGGCGATCACAGTGAGAGCTTCGGCTCTCCTCTCCCAACCCGTTTGGTCAGCGTGGGAGCAGTAAGACCAACTCTTCGCGTCGGGGAGATGCCTCATCCAGTAGTGGATTGAATATGGCTGTGATTTATTATTATTGTATAAACGCATTAGGAAATTTAATACAATTAGTGACCAAGGGCACGTAGAAGTTTGGTAAAGTCAGGTATGGTGTTCTCTTTTATTGCACACGCGACTGAATCGTGTTTTCTCAGACAGTCGAAAATAGGACTTCCTGTTTTGAGACGCTAGTGGCCTTGTCCCCTTCTTCAAACTGACTAATATTTCCAATGCCAGATAAATCATTCTATAACTAGCTATCGTTATTTTCTTCTACCTTATGATAAGCGGGTATAAATTGAGGTGCGTTTTTAGTTAAAAACTAATTTCGATTTTCTAGCGTTTGTTCACTTCTTCAAATTGCTGGTTCATTTTTTTCTAAATTATGTGAATTTTATAAACTATTTAATGTGCGTACTGTTTTAACTGCTTCAAAGGAAGAAAAAAGTCTAATAGCAAGACCAGAGCTTTCCTTCAAAACTACAAAATAAAAAGGAGTTTCTCTTAAAACAATCTTTAGGTGAAGGAGTACCGAACCCGGGACCACTGAATCCCAAGTCGAGTGCCTTACCCATTTTTTTTACCATTTTATTAAATCTGAATTGGACTACAGAATCAGAATAAACGGAAAATATTACAAAAAACGTTAAGTGCAAATAAAGTTATAAAACAAATTACACAATAACATTTCAAAATAACCTATTTAAAATATAAATAAAATATAAACCATTTTAAAAATAAGAATTTGCGATCAACTGGTATCGAACCCGGGGCCACTATATTACAACTCCTTATCCATTATTCCACGTAGCCAACTACCAACCAGTGCTTTCTGAGAGCTCTTTATATCAATGCCGTACACGAGTACTCTACTAATTACGTAGTGTTCACACTTCATGGTTGTCCTCTCTGCAGACAAGTCTCTGCCATTTTGTTCCATTCTCCCAGCAGTTCTGTTTGTTTAGAAAAGAGGAAACAATGTGTTTTACCATTAACAAGCTTCGGAGAAAAATAGCAGCTATGCCAGTAACTGCTGTTTTTCATCGGTTGTAGCAGTCATAGCAATTTATCTCATGTAGCAGTGGAAAATAGCTGTTACGCTAGTTTTGCCCATCTCTATTTCGCACCTATTTTTGAAAGTTTTACTCATGTTTTTTTTTTCCTTTCTTTGTGTATTGTATAGATGCACCATCCCTTCCAGATATCAAATCCGGTATCAAGTAGATTTTCAGATTTTTGGCGTTTATTGCCTTCTTCAAACTGCCGATTCAATTGTTCTCATGGTAACGCGAAACTTTTAATTATGCCACAACCCAACGTTGTTTGTCTTCTTTAATGAACCATCAGCATTAGCAAGGTTCCAAAGAAGAGGTCCAAATGGATGGCTGAGTGCAATTCTCATCTCTAGCTCATGACTTTCAATAATGGAGGTGATTTGCTGAAAATATTCGGTCACTCCAAAGAACTATTTTTTTAAACCTTGCTTTAACTAGCTTCTTTGAGCTTCTGTTTCCAAATCCATTTTTATGGGTTCATAGAAGGCTTCACTGCAAGCCAAGCGATACTAAAACACTTCATATGCAGTTTGACTTCTTTCTCTTGCGTTAAACAGATCTTCCACTTAAATATTATCAGTAACAAGAATGCCCAATCACATAATTTGCAGGAGCCTTCTCCATAAAAATAAAATATGTCATACTTTTGCATTTTGTTTTCCTTGTTTCTATTCATAATGCCTAAGTATTACCCTGCCCTTGCCATTCTTTTCATTTAGCATGAATTGTTGAGCTTTGACTCACACAGTCTAATTTCTCATAGCATGAACTAAAGATATAACAGTTCTGATCACTTGAATTCCAGCTCCTAGACTGAATTTAGGAGTCTTCAAAATTTCGTTAGCTGGATGTAGAAGCCCTAGTAGTAGTTTTGCACAAAACAAGTCAGAACTCAAAATGTAAAGAAAGCATGACTGATTTTATTTTCACACGCTTTGCAATGTCCTCTCTATCAAATCTTATCATTTGGTGTGACATCCTGAACTCTTTAATTAACTAAGAAAGCAATAGTGAGTGGTTTTCACAATTACATGCCGTGTGCATTTTTGTGGTTAAGTTTTGTGAGTGGTATCCTTTTATTGCTTATGCATTGTAGAATAAGAAAAGCAATGGTGGACATCTGGTACCCGCGACTGGGGAGTAGCGTGTTCGATTGTGGGTAACCAGAACTCATGACAAGAGGGGAGAAAAGAAGTTTATGTGTGGGGAAGGGGGCTCAAAACATTTGAAGTGTTAGAATAGTTATTTATGCGATAATTAATGAAGTCTAAAATGATGTCATTTCTCTTTCAGTTCTACAATTTGTTTTACTGTAAAAAGTTCGTAAAATTCGATTGTGGGTATCCGGGACTCATGAAAGATGGCAGGTGGGAATATTTTTAATAAACATTACATTACTTAGCACATAGGTCTACAGCCGGGTATGGGCCTTGGCATCTTCCACCAGTTGCCTCTATCTTGTCCTGTCTCTCGCTGTCTGTTTCTATGACATCATCCCATCTTTGTTTGGGTCTTCCTTTTCTTCTACTGGAATAAATCTTCTCGTTCATAATTCGTTGGAGAAGTCGATCTTCTTCCTTTCTTCCAAATGACCCAATCACCTCAGTCTTTGTGTCATTATGTATCTGACTATATCTTTATTTTTCAGGATATCTTCAATTTCTCTGTTCGACCGTATTTTCTACTCCTCTCCAATTTTGATGGGCCCAAAGATCTTTCTGATTACTTTTCTTTCAAATATACGTAGATCGTTTTCGTTTTCCTTAGTGAGTGTCCATAATTCTCAACCGTATATTACTATTGGCCTTTTAATTTTGGGCAACTGTATATTATCTTGGTTTTCAGTAGTTGACTGTTGGCGTGATATGCCCTATGTCCTGCATGCATTTGTTCCTTTATTGCTATTGTTGTGTTTTTCTATTATCTATTAAATATCCTAAATATTTAAATGTGGGTACGCTTTCAAAGGTATTGTAATATTCATTTTGTTTCTTCTGTTTTCTGCTGTTTTTATTTTCATATATTTAATTTGGTTTATGTTCTCCTATAATCACATTACCTTGATTGTTACCTCCCACTCTATGTGCATTCTCTTTAGTTTGCTCTCAGTTCTTGCAATCACTGCTACATCATTGGCGTAAGCACAGATTTGTATATTACTGTTCCTCGTTTATCTATTTTGTGAATGGCTGCATGTAGGGCTATTTTGAACAGTGTTGTTGATGGTCTCCTTGTTTAACTCCTTTATTGAAATTGAAATTCCTCTCCTAATAATTGCTCTAATTTAACGTTTGGTGTTATTTGGGTGAGCGTCATCTTTACAAATTTTATTAGTTTTTTTTGGTATAAGAAGAACACTATTTACTTTCTTTATCCCATATAGAAACAAGTCACTAAGGAAACGATGAAATTGTTCCGGCTAGGCTAGAGAAACACGCAGTGTCATCCAACAATAATATTAATCAATGAATATAGAAGGGTGAGTATTCTACAGAGTGATCAAAAAGACACGCAACCCTTGTAATATTTGTTTTCTGTTGCGTTGCAGGTGACTGGTGGTGATAGTTGAGGCAGGAAGCAATGTAGAGGACCACAGCAAGATGGTATACTCACTTGAGGCAGGGATTTTAATTTTAAAACAGCACATACGGAGTTTGAGTTATGGAACCACGCGGCATGCTTCGCAGACGCGTATTCTGAAAAGAAAGCTCCGAATAAACCAACAATTAAACGTCTGTATGATAAGTTCAAGAGAACAGGGAGTGTGGTTGATTCACCCTGAAGTGGTAGACCGGAAGTTCTCACAGAAGATAAAGTGACGAATGTCAGTGCAGAAATCGCCATAAGTCAGCATAAGACCCTGCGCAGAGTGATGTGTCTTATGGTACAGCTCATACCGCTGTAAGAAAAGCGTTGAAAATGTTTCCGTGCAAAATAAGAGTTGTGCAGGAGTTAATGGATGAAGATTTAGTGAAGCGTGTAACGTACTGTCGTTGGTTTATGGAACACGTGACGCCTGATGGCGAGGAGTTGGATGACTGGTATGGCCTGAAGAGGCATGGTTTCACCTCTACGGGTACGTGAACTCACAAAATTCCCGTTATTGGTCAACTGACAATTATCCCCTTCACGTCCATAAGCTTTTCGTGTGGTGTGGCATGTTTCGAAAGGTAATTTTTATTCTCTTTTTCGAAATAACAATAAACAATTAACGTTATCTTCGGCTGGTCACGCAATTCTTTGATTCTCTGACTGACGAGGAAAAGCAGAGAACATTGTTTCAGCAAGACAGCCCAACAGCCCATACCTCTCGTGTGAGCATGGACTATCTTGAATCTGTGTTACCTCCGCGCATCATTACGAAGCCGCTATTGCCACCCCGGTCTCCAGATCTCACTCTGCCGGAATTTTTCCTCTGGGGATCTCTAAAATCTGCGGCCTACGTAACGCATCTACATACTGTCGACAACATTTCATGTGATACATTCCAGAGGGTTTTCAGAAACATGATCAAAAGAGTGCACATGTGTGAGGAAGTGAATGGTGACTATTTCCAACATATTTTATAGTACCGCCATGGGTTGCGTGACTTTGGGATCACCCTGTACAATTAGTCTACGCCCACATAAAAACATATGTATCGCATAATTTACGGTAGTTCGCGAAATTGGGCTGCAACGATATTTGGTGACAGCTGTTAAAACAAAGATCTCTTTTTCTTTGAAATATTATCGTAAATTCATACACATATTGAATTCATACACACGTACGAATCATGGTTATAAAAAAGATAAATATGAAAGAAAATAATTTTGTTTACTACGCAGTGTGTCGACTTCAATGCAAATATTATCACCCTACTAAATCTCAGAATTATTATATATCCAAATTCTCAATATATGTTTACTGAGGGAGGGAAATGTTAAATGTGAGCATTGCGAAAGAACACGCTATTACAAGCAAAATCCTTCCAAGACAGGCGAAGCCCGTACACCACCTTGGTTACGTGCCTCATTACACAGCTTGTATTTGTGTATTTTACTTTCTACCATTTATATAGTTTGAAATCAAGAGTTGAGTGAATATCTTATGACCTTTTTAGACATCTATAGTTCAGACTGGGAAAGGATGCGGGAAGGAGTCGTCAATTGCATATAGTGAGTGTACCATATATTGCATTTGACTGGTGTAACTGAGGAAAAGCAGAAAAACTTCAGTTCTAGGTTCGATACCAGTGGCCAACTATTCTGAGTGAGGTTTCTCCATTGTTTCTACACAGTTCCACCAGGAAAATTCCAGAATGGTTCCTTGAACTCAGCCACTGACCGTCTCCGCTTCGCTTCCTTTCTCATACCCCATCATAGCATGAACCATATATGCCAAAATGGTAGAAATAAATGTTAAAATATAAAAAACAGTACAAACATAGAAGATGTACAGCTGGAAATACAAAACCAGGACACACTGAACGAAGAATATTATAAAGTTAGCCAAATGTTATCAGACAATATAAGGACATCGCAAAGTAACACATAAGGAAATGAGAACAAATACTAATTGTTCAAAGAAGCATACCGTAAATTTTTGAATAGTACTTGCGACAAAAAAAGGCACAGCACCGCAAAAAATATATCCAAGGAAGTAGCTATTCCGTTGTTGATATTGGTTCTAAATCAAGTAATTGTGACGTAATTAATTGTCATGCTGCGCCTCATGTATCCAAATGGAAACAAAATATAAATTACGATAAAATTAAGACAATATCTCACAAAATAAATAATAATAATGTTTTACGTTAAAGTATCAATGATATGAAAGTAAAAGTGTACTCGGTAATGAAGTGATGTATACGGGTCGTGATATGACGTACACGGTTCGTGGTATGACATATGCGGGCCATTCTCCAAAAACAGGGCATTTTGCGAAACTGTATAGGTTTTTACAAAAGATGTGCCCGAAAATACTTTCTTTACTTCCATTTACTTCCTGAAACATTTATAACTGAGCCACTTTCTGTCCACTTTTATATTTTAATAATATTTATGTAATTTAGCTTCAAATACGCTTAACGTCAACTCCGTGGATAACAACTTTTGTTTCTGAGTGCATCAATCGTATTACATATAGCGTGTGTCTTACACAGTGCTAATGTGCAACTGCTAATTTTTCATACACAGGCTTTGCCAATGCTCTGAAAGTGAAGAATTTTTAAATCAAAGTACGATGACAACTTCAAATAGTCACACAGTAAATGACAATGATCTCTCTGATGTGTAGGAGGCACAATCCTCTGGTTTACTTTTGAGCATAATTTTTCTTTTATTAAAGTTTTCAGGTTACAAAGATTATGAAGTAAAACAATAGACAGTCACTGCGAGGACGCCATCAGATATACTGCACTCATTTAATTCAACTCAAGGCATTTGAGGCTTTCATTTGATATCAAACATGAGTATATTTAGTGAAAATTGATCAATGTCCTAATAAGAGATCTGTAACTGTAACATCATAGGGTGGTCAAATTAATGACACCATATATCGATACGATCATGGATGTGAAACATACAGACTATATTATTCATTTAGTTCAACTAAAAGCATCTAGAACTTTCGCTTGATACCAAACAAGAGTAAATTTATTATAAATCGATCAACGTCATAATAATAAATATACATTATAAGACGGTCATATTGATGATGTCATATCTCGAAAGGCTGAGGGATATAAAAATTATACGCATCAGTTTTGTTTTCAGTGCACTTTTTCATAATGAAACTATCAAAATCTATTGTACACACCGAAAGTTTGGGTTAAGGAGAAAAAGATCACTTGGACCTCGGACTATAAATTGTACTGATGTCCTAATGACGTATTTACTACCTATTTGTATATATTTTGTTCTTCAAACAGGATTGGGAAATATATTATTTCCAAGTTACTGTTTAAAATATCGGAATGGTATTTGGCAAAACATTACAAATATACAAACGTACTTTGAAGAGTACATTAAGGTCGTGTACTCTCACCCGGGGTCCCTCTAGGGCGCCGCAAACTTCAAAAAAGGGATTTTTCAAAGAATTTTCCCGATTTTTAAAAAATGTCCCTTTTTGAGTACGGTATAGAGGCTAAAACAATGTTGTATTTAAAAGCTTCCTTTATTCTCAAGAGAATGACGTACTTACCATGAAATTAGAATGAGTAGTGTTGAAGCAGTAGCTACTTAAAGAGGTCTCAAACTTCCTTGAAAAAGCCTCGTTGTTAAAAGCATAAACTGCCTCCTCACCCCCCGTTGACCTCCCACGCACGGGGACTTTTAGTAGATTGTTCACGACACCCCCCAACATCTTTGCTATATTTCAAAAGTACACCTTTTTTACTTAGTTTTTTTTGTATTCGTTGACTTGACTAATACCAGGTGTATGCATAAGTAGTTTCCGGTTTACCTAAGATATAGCGCCAGCGAAAACTACGCAGCGTATTTATTTGACACATACGTCATTTTGTTCGTCTGACATTAAACTACAAACACACACAAGTTGAGTCCGCCAAACACTAGAGTCTGTTTTATCGTTCATTGATCATGTCGAAGTTTGTGCCTGAAAAAGAACATTTGCGGCGCGCATTGCTTTTCTTATTTAATCAAAAGAAAAAGGCTGTTGAAAGTCATCGTGTGCTGGTAGAAACATATGGTGAACACGTTCCATCGATTAGAACATGTGAGACATGGTTACGACAATTTAAAAATGGTGATTTCAATGTGAAAGACAGTGCGCGCTCTGGTAGACCACCAAAGTGCAAAAACGAGCAATCGCAGTTGTTATTGGAGGATGACCAAACTCAAACTCAACATCAATTGGCAAAAGCATTAAATGTGTCACAAGAAACAATCAGCAAACGTTTACGAGCAACGGGGAAGATCAATAATCTAGGTAAATGGGTCCCACACGATTTGAATGAACGCCAAATGGAAAATCGCAAAGTCACTTGTGAAATGCTGCTTCAACGCCACGAAAGAAAATTCTTTTTGTATCGAATTGTGATGGGTGACGAAAAATGGATTTATTTTGAAAACCCGAAGCGGAAAAGTTCGTGACTTTCACCTGGCGAAGCATATTGTCTGCAATTTTACAAATCATATCAAATCTGCTATCTGCTATATCTCTGGGATGGAATCCAAATGCTATGTAATTAGCCAAACATCCCATAGAGGGTCTTATAGACTGGTTCACGCAAAATACGTATTCAGATAGGTGTTTATCCCATGATCTTTGATCATTTCCTTGCTCGTCCATTCTTGTCTTTATTAAATTCTCGATAATGTTATGGGTCGATTTAATATTCCAATCGCACTGTGTTGGTACGCTAAACATTTGTATCGGGCTATTCCTATGAGATTACATAATTCTATATAATGGGCGCTGCGAAATGACAAATGTCTATCCGTCTTTAAGATTAACGGAATACCAAAACAAAGTATTATTTGCGTGTATATAAACTTACATATCGTTTTAGCACTCAAATCTGGTACTGCTTGTGATATAAGGTATCGACTGCCTTCGCATATGGCAAAAATTATATGTTTGTTCCCATTATATGACTCTCCTTGTGGTAACTGTGTAACAATTTTGTTCTTTTGACACACGTCACATTGCCGAATCCTTTCTGATAAATACTTTTCCATACTCTTAAAGTAATATTTTCGGGACGCCGACAAATAAGTTTTAAGGTAACATATATGATTGGCCGTTCTTGTACAGTGTATAGATTCAAACCAAGAATTTGGCAAATCTTGTAGGACACATAACTGCTTTGTATTGCGTCGATTGTTATTTTTCGGTGGTGTAAGATACAAAATTCCACCAAATATTCTAAAATATTTTGAATCTCTCAAAATTTTTCCATCTAACTCCTGACTTGGGTTTTTCAGAGTTTCTATAATTTTCTTAAAAAATGGATCTTCTCTCTGTGCGGAACGAATATTTGAATCCTCAAATAATACTCCAAAAATCTGTGAAGGTGTAACTTCTTCTTTTTCTTTTTCCGTTTCTTCCTCTTCTTTTTGTAAATTTTCGGTAACATCAGTCCATGCCTTTATCTGTAATTCCATTGAAGTTCTTCGTTGCCCACGTTGTTCTTCATTTGTAGGTTGAATCAACGTACTTCTTTCTATTTCTTGTTGTGCGTCATCTACAACCTAACTATTTTACGTGGAAAATCCAGTAAGTCATCAGTTTCCATGTCTGATTGGTTATCCTCCTGCATATTACGAATAAATACATCAATCCAATTGTCCTGTGTAGAACAATGATGTAATGTAAAGCAGTATTCTCCTAGGAAGGTGAAATAACGTGCCAGCTTACCATGTACATGCAGCCGTATGGGCTTTACTAAATGCAAAGTTGTCAGTAAACATATCAAAATAAATCCCTAAAAGAATATGGCGGAATATCTTACATGTGTAGACCGCCGAAATGATCTCACGTTCATATGTGTCATGTTTTTTCTTCGCGTCTGTACAACGTCTTGAGCAAAAACCTAATGGCCTCCACTGTTTGCTAGTGGGATCAAGTTGAAAAATTCGTCCGGCTAAAATATTTCGACTAGCATCCGAATAAACTCTAATTGCTGCTTTCGGATTATAATGGACCATGGCCAGTGAAATTGCAAGAGCTTTTTAAGAGTTATAAAACTGTCCTGGTTAACGTTAACCATCTATAACGTTTTTCTTTCTTAGTTAGTTCTATGAGAGGTGAAACTAAATCTGCGTAATTAAGTATTTGTGCTCTGGCGAAGTTGCACAAAAGTAAATATTTGCGTAAAGGTTTTACATCTTTTGGAGGTAAAAGGTTATAAATTGCAGAACGAATCTTCTTAGAAATCTGGATACCATTTTTGTCCACGTCATAACCAAAGACAAACAATTTTGAAAAGAAAAATTTTCCTTTGGATAAGGACAAACGAATACCAGCTTCTCGTATTTTTATGAAAGGCTGTTTCAGTGTTGCCAGGAGCGTGGAAAACATGTCTGAATGAAGGATATCATCTGTGTAGAAGCTAACAATTTCTGGATCTATCTCTTTTGTAAGAATATTCATAACATGGCTCAATGAAAATGAGCTAGCTTTGAATAGCATTGGAGTGCGAGTAATATAATAATTTCCTAGAGGTGAAATATTCACACTTAGATACTTCTGAGACTCCTCGTCAATTCTTACCGAGAAATACGCATTATTAATATCTAAATTGATCATGTATAATCATTTTAGCAATTTGGATAACACTGATTTCATTCTAACTTGTATGAGAGCTGGTTTATAAAGATGCAGGTTCACAAACCTAAGGTCCAGACACAGAATATATTTACCTTATGGTTTTCTCACAAGCACAGTACGCGATGTGTAATCTTATGTTCCCGGGTGTAGCACTTACGCTTGACACAAGGCATCAACTTGAGCCTTTATTTCTGGGAACAAATTTATTGGTATTTCTTTAGAGCTATGTGCAAAACGCTTTATATTTTTGTCTTTATGCAGTTTTTGTACGTAGTCTCGGACGATTCCTATGTCCGATTGTGAGTATGACCAGATATTGCGGAATTCGTACCACAATTTTTGTACCATGGTCTTTTATTCAGTGGTTAATTCGTCAGATATCTGAAAATTAGATATGTTAAATAATTTTTCAGTTTCTTGTAAACGTTGTTGTAGTTCTACGTCTGAAGACTGATTTACATGTAAAGTAGTCAGCACTTCTGCGTCTGCCTCTACTTTTGAGGTCGGCACTTTATCTAACTCAAAATTGTGTAAAACCTCTGCCAAGAACTGTGTTTTTACGTAAAGAAACAATTTTATCACAGTTGGTTACAAGCGCATGTGGCGTACTTCCAGATATAATTTGACGATATATATGAATCTTATGTTTCTTGAGTAACCTATTGTTAGGTTCAAAGAAAACATCTAACTTATTTATGTTAACTTTCGATCTTAACGGTACAAAGGCTGTTGAATATGGTTGAAGCCTATAACAGTTATGCGGATAGCTTAAGTTATCTTTGGTTTGATTCTGTATATAAACACTTATCATTTTGCTTACTTTGTTATTCTTACTATTGGAAAAACGAACTGGTAGTAATTTTGGACAAAAACTAAATTTGTTGTTTTCAAAAGAAATGTTTCTTTTATAGTGACGTAGCATATCAGTACCGATGATTGGGCATCAAAAATTCTTTTGAACTATGTGAAATGGGTGTTGAAAAATGGTGCCTCTAATATTGACATCTAAATTTATACCGTGCTGTAGATAAATTGTATGATTCGCAATACCTCTTAAGGCAGTTTTTATATTTACAATTTCGGCGTTTTTTGGCAGTTGAGACTGGGAAATGATCGATAAAGTGCTACCAGTATCAAGTATTATTTGCCGTGCAACATTATTTAATCTAGCACTAATTGTAGATATACCACGAGATTTTGTTAAATCTGTAGTTACAAAGACATTTTTGTTTTGTTCTTGTTTTTTTCTGCAGGGGTGGGTTTGATTCTTATGGTAGTGGGGCCTGACAACGTATGAAGGCCTAGTTTAAATTATGTTCCGTTTCTGAATTCTCGTCTTGTTCAGCTAAGTATGTTCTTTCGTTACGTTTATTTTGCTCTCTGTGTCCATTACGATCGGAATAACGTCTGTTCGAACGTTGGCCTCGTCCCCGTGAACGTTGGAATCTTAGATTGATTGCATAACTGATAATTATCATTATCATATGACCTATTTTGATTATTTGCATAATTTTGGAGAGAAAAATTATGATGTCCTGGACGGTTGTAATATGACCTTACTCTTTGATTTAGATACATATTGTTATTTTTGCGCGCCAGGTTTTCGAGTCGTAACTCTTGAACTTTAAATGTTAAGTTTGTTAGCTTATCCGTCAAAATAGCCATGTCATAGTTGGGTTTCGTTTTGACTTCTAAATTTAATGGCTTTTTGCTATCAGAACTAGCATCTATGATATTTCTAAAGTGTCCACCAGAATGAGTTACTGGTTGGATGGTTTCATCTGGTTTCATAGAAGTCGGAAAATTGACTGCCATCTGTGGAGCGTTCTGTAAAACATTTGCAGTGTCCTGTGTTAAGTTGCTTGACCCATTGTTTGCTAAGTTGTATGGTTCCAGTTCCTGTTGTAAACCTTGCAACTGCGTCATTGGTTGATATACTGTGGGTGGCAGTAACGGTGCTTGAAACGCATTTGTCCAACACATATTACTAGGTGTGGTCATTGTAGAAAATGGATTAGCGTTAGATTGCTGTAAGTGACTTCCCAAATTTTAGGTTACTGAAGGTTGCAAGTACGTTTCTACTAAATGTTTTTGATTTAATTGCATTTCTAACATGGAGTGACGTTGAAATAAAATGTTTCGATTTATAAGAGAGTGCAATTAATTTTTAATTCTTCCACCAAGGCAAACTTTTGTAGAGAAATTTGATCCAAAAAGGTTTTCCTAACACCAACAATAATATGAAAAATCTTTTTCTGCAAGGTCATCTCTGGACATAAGTGGTTAATAAGCTTTTCTTTGCTAACTAAACAGTGCAAAGGTTTCTCATTTTAAAGTTGGATTCTCGAATTCAAAATCATGTCTACCTGCATGAAATGATTGCTTGGCTGCAATTCGCAAGCAATTCGGGCTGTTACTTCTTTAAAAGTCATGTTTTTGTATTCTGACTCCTTATGTAAACTTAAAAATATATCTAGAGGAAGACTGGTCAAAGACACACCAAATGTTAATTTTTGTTTAGCCTCAGTCCAACCGTTAATTTGTGCTATGATTTTAAATTTTGCCAGGAACTCGTCAAAAGTTTGTCCTTCCCGATATATTGGAGTATTGTATACCTGGCGAACAGGTACATGATTCTGCTGTGTAAAATCTGGTGGAAAAGGTGATTTTCGCGGTGGCTGTACTGGAGACGTATGGGGGGTGTTTAAAGGAGTCTCTTCATGATCGTCGCCTACATATCTACTACTTCGCGTGTTAGGCAATTTTAATACGGGTTTCGAATGCTGTGGTTTATAAAACACTTGAATATAAATACTAAACTGCCGATGGCCTCTCAAA
>JAGDQP010000571.1:2466-95412 GCA_022664845.1 Lepisma saccharinum | reverse complement strand
AAATCTACTTACTAACAGGAAACAGAGACAACATGTGAGCAAAGAAAGAAGAGAGAGAGAGAGAAAGTGCAAGAGTGAGAGCAAGACACGGTCAGTGGATCATTCATATCTGATTCTTAAAAAGAAAACAAGAAGATGAAATGTTAATCATGCTCTATTCACACTGACTTTGATGACACATGGAATAATTTGATATTTAAGAAAGCCTGCATATCTACTTTATAATGCTGCGTTTGAAATAACTATTAGGTTAACTTCTCTGAGTATTATAAAATGTAAGAACGAATTTATGCATCTTACTCGAAGTATAGGGTGTTTTTATAAAGGCAATTTAAAAAATGTGGATGAGGACATTTTCTATTTGACAACCATGTACTATAGGTAAAATTTGGAAAGTATGGTGTCTTGCTTCAAACTCAGATCTCCACCACGTCTGGTTTTCTGCCTCTTAGACAAGTTAGGTACCGGGGATAAGGTTGTAGCCAGTAATAAAAGGCAAAGGATAAATCTCAGAAATATCGTTTCATTCTAAGAATGGTTATAACAAAAGTAGCGCCATGTTACTCACCGGACTGTATGTTTGGTCTAGAGTTACAGTTGGGCTTGTCAGCCAGTCTTCAAAGTATGTAGAGTAGAGTATGTTTATAGTAACTTGTATTATGGAGTCTCTTCTCTTTTGTTGTGTGTCTCTTGTCCTATATATCCTTCTATATATTAGACTCACTTTTCCCTTTTGGGGAGCTGAGGAGCTTACTCAATTACATGGGGCAGCACTTCTCCAGTGGAGGTGATGACCCATGCAGTTTGAAGCTCCTGTTTTTCCACTCATACTGTCCGGAAAGATTTCTGCACTATTGACATAATAAATGACTTACATTAACAGTTTTTACATCATCAGAAGTTATGTAAACTTGTTATGCATTCTTTATACATGAATAAGCGTCTTCCGCTTTTCTATTTGTTTCTTTTAGGTATTTGTTACCTGTTGCGATTTATACTACTATGCAATATAAAAGTTCACTTGATAGTAGTTTTGTACATATGAGTGTCTTTCAATAAATGTAGATATAGTCTTTGGATCGACCAATATCCCTGACATTATCAAACAGAGTAATAATAATAATAATGAGACACTTACGTGTAGGGGCGTTCAAGAAGTTGCCAACACCCTCAACCAAGGCATTTAAAGCAATAGGAATACTAGCTTTTTATAGGTACAGATTGAACGAATGCACGAGATCTCATATGGAAGATAATAAGAAACAAAATCACGACAATGGCATTTCCTGGTACCCGCGCCTATCCTGAAACCTTGTGACCGCAATAAACATTGAAAATACTAACTATTCATTCATGCGCACTGGATTAGTACAACACAGTTTATAGGAAAGGGAAATAGTAAATAATATTTAGACATTAATGCTTTATGACTGCCAGGTCCCCAGCTGCTCCTTGAAAACAGTGCTAGGAGTCATTAATCAAGTTTACAAGTATATGAAGTAGAGAAGAGAAATTAGTCTAAATGGTAGGGAATATAAAAGAATACTTAAACATTAATGTATTGTAATATTCAGGAAACCCAGCGGTCCTTAAATGACATCCACGTCAGTTAAAAATGAAAATACCAACGTTTTAACCAAATGGTCTTGAGAAATGCAATTGACGTCATATTTAAGGGAATAGTAAATAATATTAACACATCACGGTACCGTAACGTCCTGTCCTGTCTTGGACCAGGAGAGTATGCCCTGGGGTCGTTATACACAGATAATAGTAACTTTATAACAATTTACACTAGAGATGTGAAAATGTCTGAAAATGGTAGGAACGTGAATTAACAAGAATCCAGTTATCTACCTCAACGTCTAGAGCCGTCAGGGGCATCTATATGGCCCTGAAGGCATAAAGCAATCAACATTTCAAGTTTTTACTAGATATGTCAAAATGCTTGCAAATGAAAGGGAATGTGAGAAAAGCAATAATTCAATACTCTACCTAAACTCTCAGGGTTCTGCAGAGGCTCCAAATAACTCCTGGGATCCTAAATCAGTGAACATTTGAAGTTTTTACTAGTGATATGAAAATGACTTCAAATGATACGGAATGTGAAATATTAATTCACTACTATAGCGAGACCCCCAAGGCTATCGAGGTCCCCTAGGGGGCCAACAAAAAGTGAAAATACCAAGTTCTCAAAGACAATCTAACATTGAAGAAACGTGTAGCAGTTAGAAGGGAATAAATAATGAGTTAAAAGTAAAGAAACATAAACCATTGGTGTTGAGCACCCTCCCCAACCACTTCCTCCAATAAAATATTGATTTACAAAGATATTACAAAGCTAGGTTATATGGATATCGTTGGTAACCTCAGATTTATCAATACTGAAAAATATGTATACCATCCATATGAAACCCCACTCCCTCCCAGTTAAACCAATAATTCTAAAAGGTATTTTAAACTTAGGCGATATGTATATCGTTAGAAATTCCACAGGGAGACTGATAGAAAGAAATATATAAAAGTCAAACAGGACTCCACCACATTCATAAAAGAAAGATAAATCTTACTTGCTGAGATCACATACCGTTTAAACCATACCTACACTTAAAAACGCGAAGACTAGACTTACTTAGTCGCATCCTCTTAAACACTTATAACTGACAGAGTCGAATAGTTGAGTTGAATATGGCTGACCTCATGAGCTATGAATGCCCGTTGATTTTTTAATTGCCATGTAGTTGTATTATTTGAAAATGAGCGGGACATGCGCGTTAAGTCTTTTATTTACCATATGGTTGTCCTCGGGGAAACAGATGGTGGGGAGCGGGATGTGCGTTGTCTTTTATTTCCGGATTGAGTGGTTTGGGACCGCATTCTGAGTGACAGTTGAGTTGAATAGATATAGACTTATTGTGTGATATTTAGTATTTATCTCCTTTGTTACAGATTGCTGAGTCTGTATTTTTGTTACAGATAGCTGATATTGAGTATTTATCTCCTTTGTTACAGAATGTTAAAAAGAAGAGAAGAATTACACATTAAAGTTTTCACTTATGATTTCGAATATATTTGACTGTTGCAATTAATGATAATTATTAAAATTATATAAAGCAAGGAGAGAATAAAATTTTAAAATTTTGAATACACGTATCAAATACAAGTAATGATATTTGTTAAAGAAGTAAAAACAAATTAATTAGCAGTTAAAGTTTGAATAGAATTTTAGTTATATAAATTACTGAGCTGGATTTCAACATTCTTATGGAAAACGTGATAACCATGCTTTTGATTCTGAACTGAAAATTGATTTATTTCATTAGAGATTGAACAAATAATCCACTGAAAGTTTTTTCTATTGATTGAGTAAATCTTGCATTCAGGGTTACGTCTGATAACTGAGTTTATTACAACCATGTAAGTTTACTTTTCTCCAAATTACAGAAAAGAGTTTTAAGAGAATTTGTAAACTTATTTCATTATTTTAACATCTAGGTTGGAGCCTATAGGGAAAAAAAATAGTTGAAATTTATAAATATTTTTACATTTAAAAATTTGACTTTGAACATTTAGAAAAAATATTTCAAATTTAATTTCAAAGTTACAAATTTTTTTAAAAAGAAAATCTATTTGTGTATTTTGTAAATATACTGTTTGTTTATCTAATATATCTCAAAATATTTTTTCGTTTGTTACAGAGTTTAAACTACTCCATTGAACGTTGATTCTGTATATGGTGACTTGGAGCTTAACAATCAGTCTAAGTTAACTGACATTTAAAAATAAGTTTATTTCTCATTTCATTAACCTAAAAAATTTACTTTTACTTGCAACTCCTTTGCAAAACTAAATTATGTCTTACCATTTTATATTCAAGAAAAGTTTACTTTGTAACTTGTTTTCTTAACGAAACCACTTTTTCATTTTAATACGTAAAAATGTTACTTCCTTATTAATTTTTGTTTGCAATTTATGCTTTCATTAACTTTTGTTTAGAAACACTCTAGTTTGTACCTTTTCTGGGAAAATAGTTTGCGTTGTCAATTTCATACCCAGAAAGTTTATCTTTTGGTATTTTTTAAATGTAACTTCGTAATAGTATATACATAATATTTAATACGCTGTACATTGTACACTTTGTCATTATATGAGTAATACTCAAAGTGGAAACACGTAGGGTTTTAACTTGCGAGTGCTAATAAGACATACGTATCTTTTTAGAAACATCATGGCTAGTAAGCAAATCCTTATCGCTTTTCACGCGGGATGTTTGAGCACCAATAAGACCATGTTATAGGCGAGTCGATGACTGTGCTATTTGCAAATCCAAGGCTACCGTCCCGCGGATTATGGTGTAAGTAGAATGTTTATTGCTCACCTTGTATATATGTATTCGGGGCGTGTTGGGAAGATCATTGATGCTTACCGTAATGTGGCAGACATACTAAATCTCTTCAGCACGGTTCCTCCTGAATTTGAGGGTGAAATTCAGTTACCCCGTATGAAATTGGACCAACTATTTGACAAAGGTATGATTGCTCGTGATCGAATTAATGCGGAAGAGTTATATTCGTTCTTGGGTAGACTTGATGGGAAATTATTTTACTGAGTTGGGTCAGTTTCCAGTGTTTCTTTTATTCGTGGGGCTGAGTGCACCTCAATGCTACTACTTCTTGTAACAGAGTAGATGATGCCCAAAACCGTCAAAATGAAGTGACACTTCTTTGTATTTTCCAAGCTGATATTTACCTGGATTCGTATCATAGCGCATTCCTTATCCTCGAATGTGGATCGTGTAACTTAACCACTGTATGGCTTGTTTGCTTTGGCAGTCTATAGGCTCAAATCCACGTCAAGGGATGATGGCATTCGTCTCTTCCGGTAAATAGAGAGTGCGGAACACCCGAATCGCCAAACTTGCTATTGTTGATTATGTTAAAGGCCTTTGAAGTCCCTCTGTGCGTTCTTTTATAATACTTGAAACCTTTACTATTTTATTTGCCCATATTTTGACGTCATTCTTCCAATATTCCAATGTTATACTTTTACTTTGCCTACATACTATCGTAATACCGCTGTTTCAGCGCTTAATATTCTGCTTCACTCCGGCTTTCTGGGTCATAATATTCAAAATGGAAGATCACATTCTCGTAATCCTGATTCTCAGGCATAAATAGGAGACTCTCTTTTCATCAGGTTATTTTCTAACCCTCAAGTCTTGGAGAGTTTCGCTAATGTAACACCTATATAGAGAAAGGTGTTTTTCCTATTACCCAGGGCCATTTCCAGTCTTTTGGATTTGAACAAAAATTTTCAGCTCCTTGCTAATTCTTTGGTCCACCAGTAAACTCTCTGCCGCCAAAACGAGATTCATTGTGGGAGAGCGCCACGACCTTCTCAAACGAATAGCATTCATCTAATCATCGCTCGTAAATTCTTTCATTGTTTTAAAATCGAAATCATGGACAACCCCATTCTCTGTTTCCACAAATTATGCATGTAGCCCCAAATCTCTATCCTTACATTAATGGCATATATGCTTGACACATACGAGATTCAGCACGTGTTCACGCTCGACCTTCGTAATCGGGAAAGTAATATTATCTCTACTTCAAAAACAATATAGAAGTATTTCTCAAAGTGTTTGGGCATAAGTTTTCTTACGAACTATTGTTGGTTTGGCATGACATAATTCTCACAATATTTGCACTAATCTTCACCACACTCATGTGGCTGTTTTTGTTTTCCCTTTTCCGCATATCAAGTATGGCACGACAATTTGGACATTGCTTCACATCATAACATACGGTCTTGCCGCTTTTAGGTACATTTGTTTTCATAGCATTCAATGGAAGGAGCAGAGCAATTAAATTGTCCTTTAACTCGTCAGAAATCGTATGGCTGACTTCACAGTATACGAATTTAAATAGGTATGCATGAAATTATTCTTGTCCATTATACCCAGTATGCACATCGATCAGTAATACTGTACTCGCAAAAGTACTGATGAAGGTAATTGCACTATAGTGCCCAATGTCGGAATTGATGTACAGCTGGTTTGGCGCTTGATGACCGGCGAAACGGGCCATTGGAACCTGTTCAAATACTACGATTCTATACCGAATGCTTTTGAAATTGATTGACTTCCTTGAGAGTACATCACATCAATGTCTCAACATCAACCACCGTTGTCTCACACAAATCTTTAGCCTCGTTGATCCAAGTATGTGGGCACTTTTAAGATTATGAAGCACGCGTACTTTATACTTGTCACCTTCGGCTTTTGCCTTGTTTAATACTAAACACTACGGGAGAGGCTAGAGATCGGTTGGAGGTCAAATAATGCACTTCTCAAGGAGTCAGTCCATTCCATGATGTTTTCTTGGGGTTTCGTTTTCATCCCTCTTCTTTTGAGTAGACCCACAAAATGTATTTTTATGGTCACGTTACCCAAAAGGAATATTTCATTACTCTGAATCACATTTCGATGGATCGAGAATTTACGTCTTGCGTCAATTCATTCCGTCTTCTCCACAGGACGTATGATAGTCTATTAAGAATTGAATTAAAACTATCAATACTTAATCCAAGGTATGCCTCGTGCTGAACATCCGGGATGATAATATCCAGCACAAAGGAAAAGAGATTGAGAACATACGCCTCCACATCATTTCCATTTAAATTCTGTGGGCTACTACGATCTCCCTCCCCTCCAACCACTCCAAAATGAGGATACATTCGGTATTAGACCAAGAGCTGGAACACTTTTAATTAAACCAAGTTTACCATAAACTTGGGTCTGTGCTTAAGATTGTCTGTAACCTACAGTCTTCAGAAAGACCGTTCTTAAGGTTGGCGAGTGGTGTGGGTACAAGTAATGACGTCATCAATATGGCTGCCGCACCAACTTGTGACAGATACTTAAACAAACCTAGCTGCGCAACGAAGCATCGTAGAACAGTTTTCTTTTTTCAAATTACTCGTAATTAAATAATCTTTATTTTATGTAATGACAATATATTTCGTAAGTGTAATAGTTTTCCTGATATTTAGCCTCAAACATATTTTTTCGAGTTTTTATGTTTGAAAGTGAATATTTCAATCCCAATAACCCTTAAACCGTCAAGAAAAGAAAAATAGGCAAAATCTCTTAGAAAATGCTAAAATTCTGTAGTATTTAATAATGTCAAAACAAGAGCTTTGGATGCATGAGATAGTAAATTGCAGTTGTTGTCTTACTCTTGAAACCAAGAACTGCTTGTGCAGCTCGTTGTGGCAGAGATTTTGTGTATTATATGGTATTAGTTTCAGTATTAGTGTGGACTTGTTATGAATTATAATCAAGAGCAAGTAAAATAACAAATTTTGTTTATATTTTTGCATTATATTGTACTTCTCTAAGTAATGCCAAATCTTACAATAGGTATTAAATTAAAACAAATATTGCACAAAAGTAATTTAAAATTGTCACTTGAGTTCTTGTTTAATGAGTTCTTTTATATCCTGTATTTATAAATCGTTATCGAAGTCTGTGTCGCTATCACTGCTGCTTGAAGCAACTTTATCCTCACTTGCAGAAGTATTGTTATTTTCAGGCGGTATAATATCAGGCGACATAGACCCTTCATACCACTTTACTTGGTATTTGCTATTTACAAAATTCCATCCATGTGAGGTCGGGTCAATGTTTTCCAGACTGTTACAGAAGTTTGCACGTTTCTATATCCGGGATACATTGCTCCGTTTTACTTTTTGTTCCAAAGCAGGTTTTGACGGAGGAAGAAGAGTAGGATCAACAGGCCTAAGTTTTGACAATGGTTCACTTGTTAGCAGAGGAGACGTTTTCTTTTTAAATATACTGTACCTTAGTTCTGTTACTGAGACGTACGAAGGATGGCCATACATACCACACACATATGTCTCTATACCAGTCAGCAATGATTCATCCACCAAGAGGGATTCTAATAATTTAGCCATAGTTTTTTGGTAAGCCATACTTATTGTGTTGAATGGTTTGATTTTACCTTGTTTGATAAAAGCAGCAGTGTAATCTGAACCAGTGAAGACGTGAAAGCCTGGAATTCTGTTGGCTAATTCACTTCCTATTTCTTTTGCTCTTTTTGAGACGTTAATATATCTTCTAGAGTTGTTTGAAGATACACCACATTCAAGCCATCAATGCGCACTCTTTAACTTCTTTTGGTAATAGATCATTAACACTAAAATATCAGAATCATTTGCTCGCACCAGAATATTTTTCCCTTCATCGTTTCGAACTGTGTGTGCAATATGCCAAATTATCATCGTATCTGCTTCATTGTGTTGGCAGGAAAGTTCTTTCACCTCATGAACATCAATATTGGCGCCTATACATGAGTCCTTATAACAAGTCTGTTCTACGGCAACATATAATGTTTTATTGTCCAGTAAGTGGCAATATTTGGAAAATCTCCATTCTTTGCATAAAACGTTTGATAATGATATCTTGAACTGCTCACTTCGTAGAGCTATTGAATGCTTTTTTGGAGTTTTTTGTTCAGGTCCAGACACTTTTATTTCACTCTGTAATGTTTTAGCATTACGAATGTCATGTTCCGTATCCTTGATAGTTGGAGTACTATAGACGTCAAACACTAGGTGAATTTCTTTAGCTTCTGCTTTACATATTATCCCAGAATGTGTTTGGCAAGAGCTCCGTAGTTATTCGGAAATTGAATTGTGTGTAGGATGAATATTGCATCAACGACTATAGTGTCCACAGTCGATGGTGCAGATATATCTTCCGTTTGAAACTCTTCTAACTTATGCATCAGTTTTGATTTGCATGTTTTATTCACGGAGCCATCCATTTGTCCAAGAGCTAGGGGAACTGGTGTAAGAGAATAAGCCAAAACGTCCCTCATGTCACACTTCTGTTCAATAGCAACATTGAGTAGTCTTGCGAAAAGATCACGGGTGTATTTTACCACATGGAGTTTTTTATCTGATCCTTGGATACTTTTCAAAGCACACATAGACGCACAGTTCATAAGTTTTATTTTTAATGGAAGTTCAACATTTTTTGGATCACTTACATACAACGTCTTAAAATTTTCAAAGGCCTCTGTGCCTTTCAAGTATGTACTTAGGAGATCTGTACTTATTACTTCGTTCACTGCATGTCCATTGGATATGTTTCTAAAAGGAGTTTCTCTGTCCATTTCTTCAAAAGGATCTGAAAAGTTCTTGAGTGAACACCCTCAACATCTTTGTTGTCTTTTTTAATCCGACTCTCTTGAAGGTCCTGTTCAGAATCGTGTTTCCTGGATACACCACTGTCTTCCAACAAGCTTGTTACCAGTTTGCTCCTCAGTGATCTAGTTTTCATCCACCTAGCTCTAGCTGAATCAGAATTGGCAAACGCTGTAATATAAGTTATTCTTGATGCTGCATCAGCGTTAATTGTTTGTTCAAGAGCCATGTCAACTGGAACTCGAGAAAAGCTGTTTCAGAACGTTTTATAGACAGGCCACCTTGCGAAAGGACCTGTTTTGCACCAGGGCACACTGAGTCAATATTTAGTAAGTTCTGAAGATAAACAGTCATCCAGCGAGTATAATTAGGTCTACTACAAGCAAAAAATTTTGGCGTGATTTTCTGTATAGCATCTATGTACATGTTCAGATCGTACGTTCTGTAAGCTCTACTGAAATACTTATAGATCTCCACAAGGTCTATGTATTGCATGTAGAATTGAGTAGTTTTGCCATGAAAACCATTCCGTGTTCTTTCTGAGAACACCATGTAATCTTCGTACAGTTTCCAAATTTCTGGATTCTCAACAAGTGCACCAAGTGAATTTGGCGACAAATCATTGTTCATATCTCTCACAAGTTTCCGTACTTTGACAATGAGACACTGATCTTCATATTTCTTCAGAAATGTTTGAAAGTGGCACCTTTCTAGAGCAAGTGACAGAAGAATATGAATTCTTTTACATCTGTTATAAAGTTTTCCCTTCAAAAAACCTGTCAATGAACCACTGGCTAATACGTCACTTTCAACGAGGACTTGTTCGATGCCTGAGCCTTCGATGAAATATCCAATGGCTCCAAACAAAGCTAGTTCAATATGGAAGGACCCAAAACATACAAAAACGTTGTCAAAACGTGGCTTCTCCTGATTTTGAATCAAAATAGCTGGTTTTGCCACAGCAAGGTCGTAATGAACAACAACACACGGATCTCCACACTCTTGTGCTACTTTCTGACATGTCTTCAGTTTCCAGAACCACATCATTCCGGATCGGAGGCAAATTTATATTTTCCATATAACCTATTTCCTGAATAACGGAACAATCTTCAGTTGATTTTTAGTTCCATCCAGCCCACATCGGAGTGATTTTCGACTATTCTATGGAAGTCATCCAGATAAAGTCCGTTATAAGAGATTTTTGCCATACGTTTGTTATAGAAAGTTTCAACGCTGTAGAAAAAAAGTATTAATCAGTTTTGGCTTTTTTGGGTATGACTCCAGCATTTTCAAGTCACATTTATAAGATCTAGATCTCGTCCTAGAATTACTTGTAGTAACTGTCTGTTCATTGTTGCTACTGGAAAGTCCCATTACTACGTTTTCTGACATCTTATATTGAAAACAAATGCCAAACGTATCGTGTAAAGTACCTTTAACTGAGAGTGTTTCTATATTACTGAGAGTACTGAGAGTGTTTCTATATTAGAGTCGAATTTATCCCAGGCCAATCCAGTTACAAGGCCTGGAAGTTTTTTTATATTCTCAGGTTCTGTACCCGCTTTTTTGTCAAGTGAAACTGCTAGATCAGTCTCTAACTCTTCTGCTGCATGATAACAAATACAGTATCCCCAATGATTGATTATATCCATGAGTTTTATGATTCCGGTTAAAGTTTTGATGTCAAGGCCTAAAATTAAATGTTTTTAGGCTTTACCTTGCCATTCGTAGTACTAAAAATTGCATCCTGTGCACAAGAGCTCACTCTCCTCTCTAAACGCTCGTTTTTAGTTTTTTTTACCCACCAAACAACGTTAAAAAAAGGTTTCCAGCAATTGAGGTGTTTTGCTTTCACCTTTTATAATATCCCCGACACACAGTGGATGTGATAATTTTGTTGCTTCAGCCTCGTTTAGAATCAGTCTTCTTAAATACAAAGCAACTTCTTCTATTTCAGATTCAATGGTAGAAAAGTGTTGTCTTGCTAACGAAATAGCTTCAGTAGATGGCAGGTCATTACTATATAGAATAATTCTATCTTTATTATTAACTTTAGTTGAACACAATTTTTCGTAAAAAAAATTCCGTTTCTCATGCAGTTTTTGTGCTGAATAATTGGAATCGTGTACTCCTTCTTCGGCGAGATAGGTTAAGTGCCTATCACGCACAACCGTAGGCTTGAAACATTCAGTTTCAAACATAAAAACTCGAAGCAAATGTGTTTGAGGATAAGTATCAGGAAAACTGTTACACTTACGAAATATATTGTCATTACATAAAATAAAGATTATTTAATTACGAGTAATTTAAAAAAAGAACACTGTTCTACGATGCTTCGTTGCGGAGCTAGGTTTTTTTAAGTATACTGTCACAGGTTTGTGCGGCAGCCATATTGATGACGTCATTACTCGTACCCCCACCACTCGCCAACTTTAAGAACGGGCTTTCTGAAGACTGTAGGTTACGGGCAATCTTAAGCACAGACCCAAGTTTATGGTAAACTCGGGTAAATAAAATGTGCTCCAGCTCTTGGTCTATATCATCTTGCCAAATCTCAGTAATTATGCCTAGTAGAGGCTTTACTACTAATTTTGTTCCTACTACTATTAAATGTACTTGCACTTCTAATAGTACTGGCACCTTCGTTTCAAGCACCATATAAGTTGCTGCCGGGGGCACCCAATTCTGCCACTGGACTCTATTAATGTCGTCGATCAAGTGTTCCCTAGGCTGTTCGTCCAAATTAGTCATGTAGAGTGATGATATCTAATAGAACATCACTATCTACCCCATTCCCATCATCATCATCATCAACAAAAAAATCGTTAATCATTCGTTTCATGAGCTCGACTTCACCATTCAATGGTTCGAGGGTAATATCATCCATCGAGATTATCTCCAGATCATCAATATTCTCAAAGGCATCTGTATTTACGTTAGCATTTAAATCTTAAAGGAATAATATTATCCTCGACCCATCTTGTCTCGGGATCAGCATGGTTGTTGATATTACTCATAAGAGGAATATTCTCAAACATACTATTGGCAACCTCATTCACAGTACGATCACCTTCCAGATCTTCAGCATTGGTCTTCATCAAAGTTTCCAAAGTTTCCTCCCATAATAAGGGGCTAAACGCATCTAACTCTCAGTAGCATCGGTAGCAACTTGTTCTGAACAGGAAGCCTCTGAGGATGTAGTGGGACACATTATAGTACCACTTGATTGTGGTAGCTCTGGGCATCACCTACACCATTACAAGAAGTAGTAACATAGCGGGTACACTCACTTCCACGAATAAAAGGAGCACTGGAAACTGCCTCAACGTATAGTAAAATAAATTCCCATCCAGTCTCCCCAAGAACTAATATAGCACTTCCTGATTAATTCGACCACGAGCAATCATACTTTTGTCAAATAGTTGGACCAATTTCATACACAGTAACTGAATTTTACTCTGAAATGTACGACGAACCGTGCTCAAGTATGTCACCAACATTTCGGCAAGCATCAATGATCTCCCCAACAAGATCTGATTACATCTCTACAAGGTGAGCAATAAACATACTACTTACACCATATTTCCCAATAAGTATCCTTGGGCTTGGAAATAGCATAACCACTGCCACGCTTCATTATTGTTGTTCAAACATCTTGAATGAAAGGCGACAAGGATTTGCTTAATAATCATGGTTCTAAAAAAAGATACAGAAATCCAATGAAACTTTGTAAACTTTATATTTATGTGGGACAGTCTAGCAACTTTGGACTTCGGCCTGTCACCATTCGCCCCTTAGCCATTGGAATCCACATTCTGGCCCCTGCCGGGACTGGAACCCGGGGCCTTCGAACCGTTGGCGTACCGCCGTAGACAGCAGGGCTAATAAAACTAATGAGTTTTCGTAAGTAAAAAATGTGCGTGTTTACACTTTGATTATTACTGATATGATTGCAAGATGTACAATGTAAAGCGTATAAAAATGATGTATGTACTACTATGGAGTTACAAACTTATTTTTACAAATATATACCAAAAGAGAAACGTCTTTTTCGAGTATGAAATTAACAGCACAATTTTGTTTTTCAGAAACTTACAACTATATATTCTACAAAGTTAATCAAAGCATGAATTACAAACAACAGTTAATTATTAGGTAAAGTTTTTACATACAAAAATTAGAAAGTTTAGTTAGATTTACCAAAACAATTTACAAACTAGAAATTTTCTTGAATACAAAAAGACAGGAAACAATTTTGTTTCCGAAAAGAACTTAGAAGTAAAGGTATTTTTTTAGATTAGTAAAATGATAAATAAATTTATTTTTAACTTCAAGTTAACTTACATTGATTGTTAAGTTTCAAGTCACCACACACAGTGTCAACGATCAATTTAATATTTTAAAATCTGTAACAAGCAGAAAACAATTTTACCTATATTAGATAAGAAAACAGTTTTCTTTTTCAGAAAATGCACAAATAGTTTTTCAATTTCTCTTAAATTTTTTCTTCAAGTTAGAAATTAAATTTGCATTACCTTTTTCTATATATTCCAAGTCAAATTTTTAAATGTAAAAGTAGTATTTGAATTTCTATTAGGTTTTCTATAATTTACAAACTAAATGTTAAAATGATGATGAACAAACAAGTTATCTGTTTCACAACACACTGACAATCATTTATGTTTCCAAGTTTTACATACTGAATATATAAAGCGTTAGCCGGATGTTGTCCTCACCGTCTTTTTCGGATGCTGAAACAAAGTTCGAGTGAGAGAATATCTCATGTTTTATCTCTACATTCAACCTCATCTTCCTCAATTATTACAAGTAAGTTATTAACATTGTTTTCTCCATTACATCTCTTGCTGGTTTCCGATTGTATCATCCTTTCGTGTGTGTTGGCGGCCATGTTCCATCTCTTTCTCTCTCTCTCTCTGTCTAAATATGAATCGTGAGAAAACTTTTCGTATAATATGTTAGATGGCCAGTCCTCTAACTTTTTCAGGAACTCTTATTATTTCCGCTGCCATGCTCCATTCAAATATTTCGCGGAAGTGTGGAACTCTAAAGAGTAACAATGTTCTCATCATTTTACCCTCTCTTCTGTCTCGTCAAGTCACACAAATGCGGTTTGTAAACTCTGTCCGGGTGCGTCTTCCCTGTCACAAATTTACAAAACATGTGGGCACGGCACTAAATTATCGTGGGCACGGCACTAAAAAACTTGAGACTAGACTCTCATGTGACCAACTGTTTCGCTGTCATAACAAAAAGACCATCCCTCTTTCATCTGTTTAAAAATTCTTTCCCTTCGACTATTAAAATCGCACTATATGAGAAACCAGTAATCTGCGTGCATTAGTTTACGGTTTCCTGTATCTGCCAAAGAATAAAAAAAAACATTTCTTCATAATATTAAGAACTAAGATTAATTTTATATAGCCAGTGTTCTTAAGATCTTACTTTTGTTTCCATATCTTTACCAGAAACTTAATCTGTTTCGAACGTGTCATGCAGGAGGTACACCGTTCAGTGCTGGAGAATAGCTATTTTCGACATTACCCAGGACTACTATTCGTGTATTCATTAAGTGAATTCAATATACAATGCTTAATCTGTATTATCATGGATCTTAATCATATTATTCCTCATTTGTCTCTTTTTTATGTCAAAATTATATCGTAATACAATAACTATGCTGACGACACCAGGTGTAAACACGGACAATTTTCACACAATTGACGCTGTTCGCTTACAAGAGGTGGGAAGGACACCGGGGTAATATTTTCACTTCCAGGGACATTTTCTGGGGTCAAACGCAATTTATAGGGCCCAAGTGCAACTCATTTGTTTACATTCTTCCACATTCGTAAAATCCACCAGTAGTGTACTTTAAAATATTACAAATTAAGAGTAAGTCTAAATGAATAACGTGTCTCACCTAACATTGTAGAAATCGCCCTACATATGTGTATTCAGTATCCAGCGAGAATAATCAAACCTATTTCCCCGTATCCTCTCCCACCGGTATTTTTCATGAACTTATACATTACTTAGTATTATTCATATTTAAATAATTTTACTTAAGTATTATTTACTTCATTTCGATATAGTTTTTATAGATTCAGTTAACCCATCATCCAAATTGTATTTTTGTGTTGACATAATGAAATTTGTTTTACTATAATTCGACATATCGAGAAGAAATATTAAGATAGATTGACTTAATTAGTATATTATACAAAAATGTTCTACCATATTCTAAAATCATTTTGTCGTATAACTGTTTATGTTTATTGTGTTATCAAATTGTTTACAATAAACACTTCATGACATTTTAGTATTGCTAGCAAGGAAAAACGCCATCATTCCTGATAATAAATATACTTTTATTTAAATGTATTGAAAGTAATATCACTTACCTCAGCTTCAGTAAAGACCAACGTAAATTCTAGTCCGATAGCTTCATCACCAGGATAATACGTGTAACGGACGTCGCTTCCTCTGCTTATTTTGGAGAGTCCTTTGAATATTCCGTCTTCAAGTACATAGTCTATTTCTCCCTTTTGAAGAACATGGAAATAAAATATTATAGAAATGTTAATAGATAAAAAAAATACATCTTACTGCATATATAGAGTGTTTTATTTATTGCTATAATGAAAAAAAAATATTTTTTTCGTGGATAATGGTAAGTAAGGATTGAGAAAAAATATTACAATTACTAGAATTTATTATGTGATCTAAGTAGGACAACACACGTTTATTTATAAAATGTTCGAAATAATATAAAACAAATACACTTTAATTGATATTGAGTGAATGCTCGATCTTCTACAGTGTACGTGTTTCTGGGCCACCATCGCGAAGTCGGCTAGTTTGGATCATGCTCGTTTTAAAAATAGGAAGGTGGCCATGCGACATATCAGTCTGGTATTTTACCAAAAATGCATTGGTGAAGTCTGCTTTGCCATAAATTTAATTTTGAGAGAGGAAACGAGGTCACATTAGTATGCATATTTGACTGAAAAATCTAGAAATAATCTGCTATTTTGGAACAATGCAAAAATGAACAATGCACAAGAAATAGTATTAAGAACCAGTTACACCGTACTCATTACTTGTGCATTGGATTTCCAATATTTTGCATTGTTTAAAAGATAAGATTATTTCTAGACATTTCAATCAACTACGCTTACTAATATCGCCTCCCATTATATCTCTCAAAAATATATTTATGGCAAAACTGACTCTCCCATTATAATTCTGGAATAATTCTCTCCTAGATCGTTATGTCGCGTAACTCCTCTTTCTATTTGAAAAACGAGCAAAATACAAGATGGCCAAGTTTAAGACGGAGTGATGATAAACATACCCTCTAAAGGATAGCTCATTTACTTAATATCCATTAATGTGTGTTTGTTTTCTATTATTTCAAACTCTTTATAATTAAACGTGTTTTCTCCTACTTAAATTACACTCTTTTCATATGTTATAGTAAAAAGGGACCCGAGTCACTTTTCTGAAGTTTCGAGAAAAACGAAAAAATCTTATCTTCTCTAAAACAGTATGGATATGAAATACAGTTTTTTTGGGCTATCATGCTACTGTCAATTAGCTTTTCCTTTCTTCTTTCAAAAATAAATACCTAAATTTACGATGAACATATTCTGATGCAATATTTAAACTGGATTCATATTGCACTGTTGACCACGCAGCCAGTTCGTTATAGAAATTGGTGTGATAACCAGGGATGTAACAACGTATCTGCTTCAGATCTACAATTTGTGATTTCTTCATAGGAATTTTCAGAGTGGGAAAGCAGGTCTAGGTAAAAACTCCACATCATCTCGTTTCCTCAACAAGAATGTCTGTGGATGTGTAAATCCACCAGTCCTTTCTTTGCTGGTACTTCCCTTTTTTTCTGAGTTGTACTCAAATAGTGGTATTTCAAAATCGGAAATGTTTCCCAGTTGCCTTTTCTCAGTTTAGCCGTTTCTAAAGGTACTATTATTCTTTTATAGTTTAGAGGGCACCACGTTTGGAAGTCCAATATTACAAGACAACTTTGTTCATCTACGAATGAACACTGTTAGGCGATTTTTGTCTGGCGTTGCAAATAAGCTAGCAAAACTAATTAAGGGTGTAGATTAGATAGTGCCTTGCGATAGTGCGTGCTATTGTTGAAAACTTTGTCAAATGGCTGAGAGAAATATTTACGAAGTGAAAAGAACTGATGTACCCGCTTGAACTTTGCAGAATCTGTAAGTCCGAGAGACCGAGACAGAACCGGACAATTGTGTGACTTTAATTTTGTCCCGTAGAGTTGTCTGCATATAAATGCATTTTGATAACTTCACAAGGGATATATTTCATGATATAGTAAATTAGAAACGAAGCTATCAAGTGATAACCCATTCGCAAATAATATGATTGCACACTCATGTTTTCCACCAATGAAGAGCAAAGGCTTGGTCATGGCTACCAACTTTTGAAAATCGTACATAAATTAATCACTGATATACAATTTTACAATATAAGGATTTCATAACTTGTCATCGTTGTCTAAATTACCCCAGTCAGTGACTGAAGTACCTTTTTACCATACATTAAGATAACACGTCCTTCTTTCGCCCCATTCTGGTAGTACAATTAGGACCATTTGTGATGCAAAACCCGAGAGTTTGAAATAAGCAATAACTCAAAACCACGAAAGAGTGACTGAGGTACCTTTAACAACACATATTCATTTATTCTTATGAATCAAAGTGTTGGCCACTGCGTCCATCTTTATGGATGGAAGCACTTTTAATCATGCTTTCTGCTGGTTTCCTGATGTAAATTACTTCTCTACCAGGTTTTGTCAAAAAGCGCTTTGAAACATCGATAGGTATACTTGTTAGTTTTCAGGCGAAAAGAGCAGTTTGATCATAGGAAGTTATACAAAATGTGAAATTACATTTAAGGTTTCTCTGTCTTTCATTAATGTAAAGTGCATGCTAAAATTGGATGTTCTTCCCATGCTTCTTATAATTACAAATTAGTTGAAAGTGTTAATTTATAAGTATATGTAAAATGAAGTGTTGTTAATAACATTGGTCAACAATGGAAAAAACTTTTTCTTAATTTTAGGTGTATTAATTGTGTTTCTGTGTGCTGAAGTCGAAACTGACATTTAAGAAGTCGCATCACGTACCATTTTGTCACAATTTGCATGCATATACATAAGTAAGATAAACACTATACTGTCACAGTGCAGCCTTGTAGTTCACAAACCGTCAAGGATATGAAGCATTATAGTATACAAATGTAGAACAATGGAAAAGGATTATATTTGGGAGTAGATTACATTACCCAGAATTACATTTTACCTATACCTCTGACGGTGTTGGAGTTATCTTCACTCAAAATTTGCAGTACATGTGTTCATTTATCCAGCAACGTCTGAACTACAACACCGTAATGACTACAAATCTAACCACGGAATGGCTTCTTGAGAATATTTTCGTATTGTTTTGCAACGTCACAGATCTTGGCTGGGAATAGCCAAAAACTGTAACACCACCACAACCCAGGAATATAAATATTGTCGGCAGGAGCCTAGAGTACCCACGCAACATATCTGACTACACTCTAGCTCCAAACATTTTCTACACCCCAGACGAGCGGCCAGATTTAATAATATCTGGGAAAGAGGATTCCAGACCCTTGTGATTGCTGTTAAAAGACAGTATAGCTGTACGAGGGAGGATAACGCCACACTTCCAATCTTTTTGATTAGATCGCCGGTTCATACTCTGAAGTACCAGCTGGTTCAGATTAGCGATAGTCAAAGAAAGAAACGAAAATCTGTATTTGGGAATAATTTCATACGAAGATACGCATAACAATTCATGTGTGACTAAAATTGCATCTCATTTTGAAGAATCTACTACAGGGTGGCAAAAGACCATGTAGGACCTTTACCTTAGTAGGACCCACACCTGTAATCTGGAAACACAATTCCTGAAATAAAAACGACGAACACAACGAAACTTGGTCAAAATCTAACCTAAATGTCGTGTCATTATCTATCGCAAATGCAAATAATCTCTTCACACATATCACATAAAGGAGTCACTTCATATGTCATGACGCTGTATCTGCAGAATTCAATATATAGTTCTTTTGCCAAGTTTCACATCACAGCTGACTAAAGAATCCTACCACTGGCATACAGATTTATGAACCAAACCTAATCTAATCAAAACACATATCTCAAAACGCTAAGATAACCGAAATAGAGAAATAAATTAGTATCAATTGCTTTCAAAATTCACTTAATTATTCGTAGTTTAATTCAGATGAATATCCTAGTAAACGTTAATTAAATCACTGCACAACACAAATAATATCACACACGATATATAGTTATTCAACTAATACCTTACGCAATACCTACTTAATTGAGAGGTTATATAGACTATGTTCTTTCAAAAGAAACTCAAAATGTTTAAGGAAATATAAAGATTTCAAACATTTTAATTTATTCATCGGATTTTACACAATATTCGCTTTCGGAGGTAATAATTTCGTTAAGATCAGAACAGAATTACGCTTAGGCTGTCGAAATCAAAGAAATTTGTATCTTCTATCTTTTACACATTATGAATTAATTAAGTGAAAACGAAAGTTGGTTTTGCAGATATAAATGTTCATAATTTCTCTAATAAATAATAAATTTTGCTGTCATTTTCACGAGATAGTCCAAAAACATTGCTATTCAATTTAGAAAAGGTTTTACCACATTATTTCATACAGCATTTAAGTTATTATACAAACATACCTTGACGAAAGAAACCAGTTTGCCTTAAAGGAAGCGTGACGGCATAACAGCTGAATACTAGGTTATACAAATGAATCTTTGAATATATCTTGAAGTATATAATAATAATGTTATAAATGTGACAATTAAATGGAGAATAGTGGTTGTAGTTGAAAAAATTATTAAATAATCATTTCGAGGTTTTAAATTTACAATTAAAGTCCAAAATTATCAAAAACGGTACGAAAAATGGTCGAACAAACATTGTCGTTAATTTGACTAATTGCGGTGATGTATGGTAGCTGTTAACATGGCTAACCGGGAATTTTAAATATAATTGGAAACTGGGAGACTAAAGTTGGCAATTGATTATTAGAATCGAACGACCCGATACTTAAAATGTAGGAATTCTGTTAATAGTGGCCCCATACTGAATTTAGTACATAATACCCATATTGACAAATAATCTTTAAACCAAAATTATAATTTTATTGAGGTGTAAATATCGAAATAAATGTATCGATGAAAAGTCTTGTTAGCACTTGTATCAACTTTTGTTATTGTAATAACCATAAATATATTCCACCGAAATAGACGAATAAATGTCGGAATATTCTTCAATTAGCTAAATTTTGCGTATATAATTACCGATTTGTAGTTAGAACTCAGGAGATACAAACAACGGTAAAGCCTACACATTCATCCTTCGGGTCGGTAAAAATGGAACTAAAACTAACATGGCGGGGACAGCCGTTCTCCCATCAAACGGAGAAGAAGGCTGATTCACACCAATCAGCAAGAAACACACCGCCAAGCATTGACTAGGATCCAATCAAAATTAAGCACTAAATCCAAGTCAATTCTTCGTGATTAACGAAAACCTAAATAGATAACGACTAAAAGCAAAAGCGAAAATAATAACGAAACACGCCCAAAGCGTGACTAAAACCAAACAAAGAGAAAAAAATAGGGAGAGCACGAAAGGAAACAGAGCATTACAAAGAAATAAAAGGGGAAGAAAATAAAAATGGAACAACAACTAGGCTGTTACAGTTTGATGTCACACGACCCACTTGTCATTTAAAAATATTGATATCCATCCAGAATGGCGGATTTCACGTTGGCGGCGACGTTGATCTTGTACTCCAAAATGTAGCCCCTCACCACAATTCCACATTTGTGTACTACGAAATTTTAGTCTCTCATTGGTCTCCGAGAAACAAGGGTGTATAATTTTTTCATTCATATATTAAGATACATATTTTCAGACAGCGTAAGAGAAAGTATAATAGCTGGAATGGCTTTTCGGGAACATTCTCCTATTGTTTGATGTCCCACATGACCCACTTGCCTTTTGCAAAAGATTGCCTCAATGCAGTATGGCGGATTTCAAGAGGGCAACCACATTGATATTCAACTCCAAAATATATCGCTTTCCCAATCCACATTTGTATACTACGATGTTTCATTTCCGCGACTGTCTATGAACTACGAGGCTGTACTACCTAGTGGCTGTGACTCTACTAGAACGTTGGCTTACCACTCGGGAGGTCCTGGGATCGACCCGAGCGGCCGACCATCCTGACAGTGTCTTCCAGGGTATTTCCTCAGCCCCCCAGGCAAATGTTGGGATGGTATCTAGAAAATAGGCCCTGGTTATCTACCTTCTAACATCCTTTCCAGCACCTCATCCCGCCAGCGAATTTTGGATTTGTCTGGCAATGTGAAACCGAGGGCGGAACCTATTTGAAGAAACAATAATGTGATATTTTCCAATACCGTAACATGCAATGTCAAGAATAATGAAAAATCCCTTGCATGCTTCTTCGAAGGTCCCGAAAAATTGCTCCCCAGTAAAATAATATAAAGTTTTAGTTCAGTTGTAGTCGCATTGGAAGTTTAACACACTTCATAATAATACGTAAATCATTTTGAAAGTTTATCACCTTTCAGTCTCCAAAGAAAAAGAATTTTGCTACATTGATTTATTCTACATTTGTTAAGCAGGTACTCAAGTTGTTTTTCAGTATATGGGTGCCAATCAGTCATCTTTTGTTGTGCCTTCGGAATATGTTTATTAGTTTTTCAAATGTTTCGTATGTTTTAGATGGTATTTCAGTCTATTTCTGTTGCTTTAATCTTGAGTTATTTCTGTAAAGGCATAATAAACAAAGCCATTAATTACACTACTTTCAAAAACGTACAGCAGAAGTTTAGCTAATTCTCCCATAAGTACCATGTGCCGTTTTAGTGCCAGATCCACAACTAGCTTTCCTCTGTATTGTATAAAAGAAAATGTTTATTCTTACCCTGCGTAGCCGTATAATCATAATAATAAACATTGTAAACAAAAATGTACACAACCTACCCTTGAAACTGGCATAGCGTACCGAAGCTTTTGTCTGAGCCCAAACGTAATAATTAAAATTCAAATTGAAAATCGAAACCTTATACATTAGTGCTAAAGTGATTAGTAGTATCATTAAGATCTATGCAAAAAAAAGCACAAACGTAAATTTAAAAAGAAAAACTAAAGAGGAAACCTTAGCTATTATCTTGACAAAATATGTAAAATACCGATAATATACACATTTATTTCCGTTTTCTCTAAGTAACATAACAAACACCTTCTTAATAGTAAAATGAATTTGCATACAAAGCTAGCAAACTCTTTACATCGATACAGCAACACACAGCTCGTTTAAAAATACTATGTTTGTGTTTGCAAATTCACATAGCCATTTATGTCATACCTCTTAGCTGTTTACTTATACCTACCAGGTGTGTAAATATGAAACCGGAATTTAAGCATAGACAGCGTTAGCTGTCACTGTGGTTACCGTAAAACTGCGACCTTGGCGCCACTTGCTTGTTTTGACTGCTGATAACGATTTGCAACTCACAACCAGACAGCTTTCATGTCATAAGGTAGTGTTTAATAGCGTTGAACATGGCGCAATTTGTACCTACAAACTACCATTTGCGGACAGCATTGATATTTTGTTACCATTTGAAGAAAAGTACTGCAGAATCGCATCACATGCTTGTCGAAGCTTACGGTGATCATGCTCTTGGTAAGTCACAGTCCTATGAGTGGTTTAAAAAATTTAAAAGTGGCGATTTTGACGTGAGAAACGAAGAACGTGGAAGACCACCGAAAAAGTTTGCAGACAGCGAATTGCAAGCATTGTTGGATGAGGATGACGCTCAAACGCAACAACCACTCGCGGATCAATCTGTGACACGAGAAGCAGTTTCCATATGTTTAAATGCCATGGGCAAGATTCAGAAGGAGGGAAAATGGGTTCCTCATGCTTTGACTGAACGACAGCAGGAAAACCGAAAAACCACTTGCGAAATTCTGCTCGGCAGGTACAATAGGAAATCATTTCTCCATCGAATTGTGCCTGGTGACGAAAAGTGGATCTATTTCGAGAATCCTAAGCGTAAAAGATCATGGGTAACTCCAGGAGAACCGGCGACATCGACTGCAAGACCAAATCGCTACGGACGGAAGACAATGCTTTGTGTTTGGTGGGATCAGAAGGGAGTGATCTATTACGAACTGCTGAAACCTGGCGAAACCGTTAATACCCAACGTTACCGACAACAAATGATCGATTTGCGTCAAGCTTTGCGTGAAAAACAACCAGAATATGACCAAAGACAACATAAAGTGATTGTGATTAACGATAATGCTCCTTCCCACACATCAAAACCGGTCAAGGGAACGATTGCGACGTTCGGCTGGGAAATCCTTCCGCATGCGCGTTACTCACTAGACTTGGCGCCTTCCGATTTTCACTTATTTGCATCCATGGGAAACGCACTTGCTGACCAGCGCATCACATCTTACGAAAATGTACGAAAATGGCTTGATGACTGGTTTGCAGCACAAAAGGCACAGTGCTTTTTCCGCTTTCATATTTACGCACCTGGTCATTTTAACAACAACAACAACAAAAATCACATTATTGTAAAATATAATTTTATTTTTTCTTCAAATAGGTCCATCCCCGGTAGCACATTGCCAAACAATTCCGAAACTAGCATCCCAGGCTGAGCCCTAGATACCTAAAACCCATAAAATAAATTGAAAATAACCAAAACAAATAAGGCTGTACGGTGACTTTAGATTCACTCTCTAGTTATCAATAATTATACCGGTTATGACAAAATGGTGGATGATGGCGACAAACGGTGGTCATTTTTTAACCCTGTGCCCCCAAAAGTATATCGTATTCATTAAGAAATGCTTTCTTGTGACTCCTAATTTTGTTGACCAATATAATTGCCGTATGAAATGCACAAAATAGAGCAGAAAGTATTAATGCATAATATATCGGTTAAATTAATTATTATCTCACCCAATGTCCAAATTTTGTAGGAATAGGAATAGAGTCGCCTTGCATCTTCACCTCTTGAGAGAGCTCTTTCAGGAAGCGATCTACGTAAGCGTTATAATCTTCAGTCGTATCCAACCTAGCACGTCTGAAAAATAATAGTAGTCCTTAATGAAAATTACTAACAAATCTGACCTAACTCTGCTTTTATTGATTGATTTATTTATTTAATTTACATTCCAGAATGATACCGGTATCAACAGCCTAAGCCCGTGTAAAATCTCAGCAGAATAGGGGTTACGTGGTGGCTGTTAGGTCCTTTGGGCTAAGCTGAGCCTTTTCCATGTGAGTTGTGTAGTATCCCTTTTCCTCCTATCGACCCGAAGGTCCGGGATGGTAGTGAGCCAGTCACCGAAAATTTGATGCTTCAAGGAATGAAGAAAAAAAGAAGAAGAAAACGAAAACTAGTTCTAGGATCCAAGCTCACTAACCAGCCAAGATCTTTTTTTGGAAGTACAGGGGACACTATAGCCAGGACCCGGCTAGGAGCCCCACACAATTTCTGGTCTAGTAAACAGTCAGTAGTATTCATAAGCACACACACACGCACTTACCCACATCGGTGCTTTAGCTCCACTCGCGTAAACCCATCCAAAATCTTAATGACTATAGAGAACGAGTGATAAATAGAAATGAAAGGATTGAAATTCTAATAATACTTCATAACAATCCAAAAACTAATGTCCAAATATGTAAGGTATAACAATAGGGAACCGTCGTTCCGAAAACAACTATACATTCAAATACTGGAAATAAATTTCATCCAACATAACATATGCATTATTTGAGTAATAATTCAACAGACGTTATAAAAAACAGTTCTGCTCTCTTATTCTAATATAGTAGCTCTTTCACACACACTCACACGTTATCCTCTGCAGTTATAATTAGGCCGATCAATCTTTAATTATAATGGAAATTCACTGCACGCCACGACCTAGACAAAAGGTACGATCTCAGCATAAATGGCTTTGATTCCAATAATCTCTGAAACCGAGTAGCACTGCCTCGCGAAAAACGATATAAAAAAAAGGTCAGTCGAATATTCCAAATCCTATTTCCTGATAAAAATATATATATATATATAGCAGTTCTCAACCTACGGTCTATAATGCGGAAAGTCCCCCCCTCCAAAAAATGGAAAATTTAGTAATAAAGCATTCACGCCTGTATAGAAACAAAATGGCCGAGTTACTGAATGAACAATTATATACACCGCTAGCAGCTTAAATCTCCTAGAACATAGCTTACACAAGATGGCGTCGTTCAATAACGGACGTTGAAGCACATGGTTTCGTACACCCTAACTAAATGAAATTTCGTTTTCAGCAATTTCATTGGATTCTCTGCCATGTATACTCCTGTTTTCTTCATAATAAATTAACCAATAAACCAGTAAGCCACACAAAAGGGGCCATATAACACCCGACAGATTAATATGAAAATTTCTCACACAATACGGGCATTCGTAAAATAAATGCAATTTCTGCGTAAAGCCCTATTTCTTACACTTTTAACAATGTGATCTATTACTGATTTTCAAGACACAATCCGACATGATATATAATACAGCACTCTTATTCGAACACCATCAGCCATACTATTTTTACCACACTCTCGCAAGTACACCTTCGGCTATGCGTTACCAACTCCATTATAAAGAAGCCAGCGCTGCTCCGGCTTCTTCTCCAAATTAGTAGAAGAAAAGCCCGCTAGGGCGCGTTGGTAACGATGATAATTTCTCTCACATTTCTATGCAGAGGTTCCTCTCTATATATACAGATAACCATAGTCGTAATGACGACTAAAATTTAGTCATTACAGTTGTGAGTTCATTGCCCTTGAAGGGGGACGTTTTATTAGGTGTACAGGTAACCGAAGTCTGATAATTACGAAAGAGCATGTGCGATAAGAGTGGATGGAGCAAGTGAGGTAATATGGTGGCTGAGGGATGTGTAGGTAACCCAAGGCTGTTAATTTCGTAGGAGCACGTGTTATAAGGGTGGTTGGAGAAAGATAGTGAGTTCATTGACGTCATTCCGTGTTGTGATGTGGCAAGGCAGTTAATTACGGAAGATCATGAAAAGGATATGGTTGTGTCATTTAAGATGGCGGGTGGTTCTCATTGAAGGGTAACATGGTGGCTGTGATGTCATCAGGCGTTCGTAGCCGTATTTTGGTGGGGAAATTGCGAAAGCAAAATCGTTTTGGGGATGGGTGTTCGTACAAGATTCCGGGGGAATTTTGAGGAGAAAAAGAAATCCTGATAGAAAACCCTGTAGCCTGCTGGATCGAAAACTATAGCACCTGTACTTAGAATTCACGGACCCCTTAAAATTGAAAATCCAGGCAGAAACCCTGTCTTGAAAATTCATAGACCCTCCAAATTAAAAATCTTAGAAGAAAAACTGTATAGCATACTTGATAGAAAACTGAGTGTCCTGTCCTGAAAATTCACACACCCTCGTAAATTAAAAAATCCAGATTAAAAACTCTATAGCTTGCTGGATAGAAAAAACTGTAGGTCCTATCTAGAATGCCTCTACCGCCTGTCAGAAAAGTTCTGGGGAAAACGTTCTTTGGAATTGAACTGATGAAAAAAATGTTATAGCACTCTAAGAATTGAAAATTCTGCAAAAATCCTTGTAGGTCCCATCCTTAGCACGATATTAATAATTCAGTAATCGTCCGAAAATTGATAGCACCTACAAAATTGAAACTTCTGGTAGAATCCCTGTAAAATGAAGAAAGAAATCTATAGTACCTTCAAAATTGCAAATTCTACTAGAATCCCTGTAGCTCATAACCTTATTAAGATAATAATAATTCAGTAACCGTCGGAAATATGAATTATAGAGAAAGACGAATAATCTAAGTATGGATTTTAAATTGAAATAAAATATAGATTTCTTTTAAAAGTCTCACCTTCATTTTGAATTCATACGGAACAATGTACGATAATTTTATTTTATTCATCTAAAAGGTCCTGTGAATGCAGAGTGAAACAGCGAACAGGATGTTAACACTATTCATATAGAAATGAGATTAAAATTAAGAATCCTTTCTCTGGTTTTCAAGAGAGGAATCGAATATTTTTATTTTTGAACGATAAACAGATAGAGCACTATCTGTGTACTTCTTACTATCTTCACTATCTGTACACTAAGTGTGTCAATTGTTTTGAAAATGAAGGTTTATAGTTTGTACTTCCTTATAGACAAGAAGAATATGACGTATGTGTATTAGTCAGTTATCATAGTACAATAGCTATCTGTTAAACAAGGGAAAAATACATTGTTTATCAACAGTACATGTTAGTTCAGACAAGCAGAGAAGTGATTTCATTATTATTGTCTAGTCATCCTCTGACGTTTCAAAGCACCTTTTCTGGTATTAGAGTAACTATGTAATTCAGAGTTTGTTTATCTTATATGAAGTGTACATGGTGAGTAAGATATGTACGAATTGTGAGGTGATTTCATAGTTTGGAAACAGGTCACGTTTCCTTATGATAAAACACTTGCTTATGCGTTGTAGATGTATCATGCGTAAATCCCAAATGTGAAATCATACTTTGTATGAAGATATAGAGGTCATGTGCCTTAATGACTAAAATGTTTTGCGTTCGATGTACGTACTTTGTTATTTTTCACATGGTTAATAGGGGGAAAGTTTTTAGTTTCTGTATGGATCATGCGTAGTGTGCAGATAAGAAATTCATATATAATGTTAGGTTGATCGATTGAATTTTCATTCTTTGGTATAAGATTGAAATTGTTATATCGTACTGTGAAACAAGTTTTGACTTCGCCAGCTTTTAAAAGTCCTTGACGTCAAGTTTTATTGTGTGGTGATTGTTGAAGGAAATTTCAATCAAAGGTAAATAATTTTTATTTTTTTAAAAAAAAATATGTTTTGAGGGGACTTCATAAACTCATTGTTTTAGCATTTTAAAGGATTTCGAACATTGCTTTTTGCTAGACTTTAGTGTGGTAGTTTGAATTTGAATCTGATTTCTTTTATTTATAGTCTTTAGGCATCTAAGGCTCAAGTCGGAGGATAGAGGAGGGGGGAAAAGATGCTGGAAGTTTCTAATCAGGGCTTATATTGAAATCACCATTGTGGCATATGCCTGGTGTGACTTGCAAAAAACGTGGAAAAACCTCAGGATGGTCGGCCGTTGAGAATCGGACGCACGACCTATCAAATGCTATGCGAAACTTCTTTTCTTTTATTTATAGCGTATAGACTTTAGTTTGAATTTGAATCTCATTTCTTTAATTTATAGCCTTTACGCATCTAAGGCTCAAGCCGGAGGATAGAGGAAAGGGAAGGTGTTAGTGAGGATCTATATTGAAGGTGGCATTCGTTCATTTGAATAATGTGAGTAAGGAAAAAACCTTCAAAAAACGTAATTTAGGATGGTCACGCGCTGGGATTGAATGCAGGATCTATTGAATGCTGCACGTATGCTCTTTTTATTTATGGCCTTTAGGTATCTAAGGCGGAGGCCGGGGGTAAAGGAGGAAAAAGGATTGAGGAAAGTGTTGATGAGAGTCTATATTAAAGTTCTCACCATGCCATTTGCCTAGTGTGACTGAGGAAAAAACGGTGAAAAAAACGTAAGTTAGGATGGATGGTCTGGCGCTTTAGTCCAACTCAGGAGCTATGGAACAGTTCGGGAATGTTTTTTTATTTATGGTTTTAAGACTTTACTGTGAAGGTTTAGATTTGATTTCTTTTATTTATGATCTTTAGGTATCTAGGGCTAAGGTCGGTGATTGATGCTGAAAGGATTGAGTATGGTGTTAGCCAGGGCGTATATTGAAAGTGTTGGGAAAAGGAAATTTTAATGAAAGGTGAATAATTTTTATTTAAAAGCATTCATAGTATATTTTCAGGATATCTGTGATATAATTGGAGAATATGTTTTAGTACTTAAAGCGTTTTCGAACGGTGTTTTAGCAAACTTTAGAGTGGAGGCCTTAGTTCTTAAATGTTTGAGAACACCCCCTTTGAAATTTCCTTATCACTTGCACTAGTAAGGAAATCCATAGCATATAGAATGGATAACCAGTGTTAGTAATACATGCACTAGGTGCTTTACTTGTGATTTGGCTAAATAGTTAAGTTTTATTTTATGTCCTTTAAGCATGTATTATGAAATCTCTTATGAAAATCAGGGTCGTATTCAAAAGAAGCATTTGAGAGGACTTCATAAACTAAGGGCTCATTTTCAAACACGCTTACCTTGCTTCCTATTTGAATGAGTAGTTATTTGAAACATCTTGCTTACGATTTGCCTGAGTAGTCAAGAGAAACTTCACACAGAGGCGAATTGGGGGTTTCTATCAAGTTTTGACTTTCCAGCTATTCTGTGAAACTTATGTAGTATTTCACACTAGCACTTGTTTTATTTGTAGCTATGTATAACCTAGAGTGAAAATAAATTTTAGTGACTTTAGAATAATCAATTAAACTGTTTTTTTTAAATAATAGTAATGAGGATTAAATAACTTTTTTTAGGTTTTCAAAAGGAAAAGGAAGTGAAGACTGCACTGTGTTCTGTTCTTTTACTTCATCTAGATGAGCGAAACTTGAATTAAAAGTAATTTGATTTGTTTTATTAAAATTAAATGTGAAGAGTAAATCATAAGGTATTCATACTCTAAGCTAGGATATCCAGAGTAAATTAGTGGGATATCCCTTTTTTCAGAAGAATGTTGTACAGAGTGTTTGTTAGTATTGTGTAGGAAGTGTGTGTGTGTGTGTGTGAAATTAAATTGCGAATAGTGAATAATTATAATCATAACAATAATAATAATAATAATAACTACTTATTTTTTCTTTGCAGATTTCAATTTGGACCTTTTCAATTCTAACTACTTTAAGAAGACAGTTCTTAAATTAGTGACTACAAATTTTGCTGAAGAAAGGAAATATTTGATTTAAGGTAAATAGATTTCTGATAAAGTAATGATTTTGATTATATATCTTTATTTTTTAATGTACATGAATCAATATGAAGATTGTAATAAAAAATGTAGTTGCCCCAACGGTACGAAATGTGGTTGGGCTAACGGTAAGAAATGTGGTTAGGTCAGCGGTAAGAAATATGTTTGGGCCAGCAGTAAGAAATGTGGTTGGGCGAACGGTAAGAAATTTGGTTGGGCCCACGGTAAGAAATGTGGTTGGGCCAGCTGTAAGAAATGAGATTGGCCCAACGGTAAAAATGTTATTACCTGAATGGTGTGATTTTAATAAAGAAATGTGGTTGACGAAATAGTAAAATTTTAATAAAAATATGGTTGGCACAACGGTAAGAAAGTGTGATTGGGCTAATGGTAAGATTTTTATAAGAAAATGTGTTTGGTCCAATAGAGAGATTTAATGTTGCTTCATCGTTGTTTCAAGTAGGTCATTGCAAGTGAGTCATTGCAAGTGAGTTTTTCTTTCATGTATTATTTTAAATAAACGTTTGGTTAAGCATGTTTTGTATGGAATATTAAAGTGAGATGTTTATAAAGGATTGATGTTTCAGTCTTGCTTCATATGAATAATGGTTCGATTAAATTACATGTAAGATTTTTGTAAGTGAATACTAGGCGAACGTTGTTTCAGGCTGGATTAAATGTTTCATTTCAACATTTATAAAGGAATGTTAGTTCAGTATCATTTCTTTATAATTAAATCTGATATTTTATGAAGAAAGCTTGGGAGAGAAGAATATGAAAAAAGGAAGATTAACTCTCAATTTAAAAGTACTCAATCATATTCTTTCCACAGTATTTGTTACTATGTGATAGTAATGATATATTTTCATTAAATTAGTTTATTTTTGATAAGGAAGAATAATACTAATTTATTCTTTGTTTTATAATTTAAGCATTGTGACGAATCTTTTGAATGCTGTAGATAGTCTATTGAGAGAAGCTGAAAATGGATATTTTGATAGGGAGAGGATGTTGAACACATGGGGTGAGGTATGTAATTATGGAGTAAAAGGGTGTTATCCATTATCCTGCAATCTGTTTCCTTTCATTCAGATGCTTTGTGAGCAATCCAAGGAGGATGGAAATATGTATAAAGCCATTTTAGTCAGGTGTGACAGCAGGGAGGATTTTATTAATTTAGGAATGGGGTGATTTTTTGTAGAGATGAAACTGTACGATTAGGTTGGCAGCATTATTGTATATTAGTCAATCTAGTGGATGTGGAAGGAGGGAGAGTACTTAAGCCTATAGCGGCTATGCTTTTAGGGTTAGTACCTCATCTGGAAAGTGGTGATTCAGAGATCTATGTTCGTGCAAAGGAAGATGAATCTCTGAGCATCTTTCCTCTAAGAAGGTCTGTACCTTCTAATATGGATAATGCTATCAGCCAATCTGCTCAATTTGTGACTGAAATCTGTTCCCCCACTATTTCCACTTATATGTACTCTCATACAAACACTACTCCTATTCCCAGTACTTCTAATGTGTACATACCATCACCACCACCAACACCTGTTCCTATTCCTAGTACTTGCACTTCCCTGGCACTCATGCCACCACTAACTCCTGTTCCTAATACTTCTCACTCTAATCATACTCAATCTCCCACTTCTCTTACTAATATGCCAAGTACGCCATTAGCTGCTGATTAACCTAGTACAAGCCATGCAGACTCTCACAGAGTTGACAGGGAAAGTTTGATGTGGATTTAGTTAGCTCTGTGAGAGTGGATATGAATTCTCAACCGCATAATGTTTTGGAAATGTCGCCGAGGGGGACTAACTATGCAATGAAATTGTTGCTTTTTATCGAGGATATTCTTAACAATATCACTAGGATGGAAAGGCAAGATAGGAGTAATTGGGTGAATCAGAATGCCTATCCCCAGCTGCATGGCACAGGGGAAAATATGAAGTGACATCCCGCCGTAATCGAGAATATAGTAGATTTCCTTTACGTTGAGTAGAGGTTACCATACCTGTTCGAGAGCTGGGCAGAATTTTAAACCTCGAACAGTATGTTGAGGCCCTGTTTACTTTCTCCCTCGAACAAGTACTGTCTGATATTGACCAAGATAGTTACATTAGCTATTCCATAGACAGTTAAAACGACACCCGTTTATATTATCCATGGAGAAAACGTCCGTATATGACAGTTAAGCATAATCATTCCACCTTGGAAAATATTTTGAACTCAAACGAAGTATATCTCCTTGGTGAAAGAATTACGATCAAATGTCATATTACGGACCCGATACGTGGACAGGGCCGAAAGAATGATAAAAAGTATCTTCTTATGGTGGAGTACTTAGAAAAGCATATCATTCCCGTTCCGAGATTCCCTGGCGATAGGAGCTATGATTGTCTCGTAAGAGCTCTATGTTTAGCTCCAAGTACAGCAAATCAGACAAAGTACGTTACTTATAAAATGCGAACTGACTCAGAAAGTAGGATTAAGGAACGAAAAAAAATATCTGAAGATGCAGGTGTTGACTTGAAAGTAGAAAATGGCAGGGGTATTGATGAATTCGACAAGTTCCGACGGTATTTTGGGGATGAGTATCAAATTGTTGTATATGCACTCAGTCCAATGACAAGAGATAGTTACGTTTGGTATCAAAGAGGAGAGTGCTATTTGTAGCAAAAACTTATTTCTTTTTTACAAAGACCAGCACTATGAGGTAATTTCTTCTATATCATCCTTTCTAAATAAAAAGGGGTATTGTTTTGATTGCCTTACACCCTATTATCATCGTCTTACGCATAAGTGTGGGTATCAATGTGAAATGTGAGAGAGGAGACATATTGTTAGCAATAATGATGATGAAGAGAGTAATATTCAATGTGAGGATTGTTTGAGAACATTGCCTACTTTTTCATGCTATCGCACTCATAGTGTGGAAGAGATTGGTAAGTCCCTATGTTATTACGCGAAACTTTGTCCAAAGTGTGGAGTGAGTCTTGATTCTCGACGTAGGAAAGCTAATCATGTTTGTGCGGAACGTTTTTGTAATATATGTCTGACGTATCCTGATCCAACACACTTTTGTTTTGTTAAGAAATTACGGATGAATCATATCAAAAATTTCTTGTACGTTGTTTACGATCTAGAAACCCAACTACTAGGAGAGAATAGAAAGGGGGAAGTGAGCATCGTGCAAACTCTATTTGTGCGTCCCACCGGTATCAGCAATGTAAGGATAGGGAAGTGGAATGTAAATGTTTCGTATGTGGTAATGCAGAAGGTGATAGAGACTTTGTATCCTATGACATGCAGCCTTTTATGATTCACGTTCTTAGTCAAGGTTCAAAGTTTGAAAGAGTATTCCGAATTCCGCACAATGCTTACCGTTTTGATACTTTACTAGTAGCGAGGGATTTTATCGAAAAAACAAAAAACTCTTCCTCTAATATTATTGCACAAGGACAAAAGATTATGCAATTATCGATTTTTTAAGGACAGCTTTTTATTTTTAGGGAAAAGTTATCAAAATTATCGAGAACCATGGGATTACAAGAAGGCCTTAAGAAGGATGACTTTCAGTTTTTTTTATACAAAGATTAATGAGAACTATGACGGACCATGGCCTATTATCGATTTTTATGAACTGGATTCCAAATCCGAGGAAGAAGGGAAAGCTCTTCTTAAGTGTGATGTTACGGTTAAAGAATCAACGTTGAACATGCAGAAAAAAATCGAGTATTGCAACAACGATGTATTCCTTCTCACATAAGCTGTGATTAAGTTTTCGAATCTTATCTAAGAGAAAACAGGTGGCATTCAATGTTTTCTCGAGATTTGTACTATTGCAGCCTGTGCAATGCAATGTTTCAGGTCTTTATACTTACCAGAGAATACCATCCCCGTCATTCCTCCAATGGGGTTCCACTACGGTAATCATTTTAATAAAAAGTCTTTACAGTGGATAACGTATTTGTAGTCTCTTGACTGAAATGTTAGTATTCGAACCATTGCTAATGGGGTTGAAGTACCATTTACTAAATATAAATTGTATGCTTATGACGAGAAAAATAGTACAGCCTATAAGTACTATGGATGCTATTGGCATGGTCATATCTGTATTCAACAGCTTCGTCATTATCCTTTGGATGACGAACAACGTGTAACGTTGCAAAACAGGTATGAGGCAACAAAGATTCGGAAAAAATATTTAGAAAAGTGTTTTTTAAAAGTTATTCAAATCTGGGAATGTGAGTGGAATCAGCAAGTACGAAATTCCCCTCACATTCAGGATTTCATTAAAACGAAATTTAAGGAAATTGAAGGTCCTCTTATTCCTAAGGAAAGTTTTAATTGAGGGAGAACTGAAAGATCTCGTGCATTGCATGAATGCAAAGATGATGAGTACATTCGATACGTAGATGTCACTTCTCTCTAGCCATGGGTAACGTCGAGGAAGCCTCTTCCCACTGGGAAGCCTATTATTCACAGAGGAAAATATATCCCGAAGCCAGAGGATATCCATGGTGTTGTATTCTGTAAGGTTTTAACTCCACAGAATTTAGACATTCCGATCTTTCCATACAATGCAGACAAACATCTAGTGTTTGGACATTATAGGTCTTGTATGGAAGCAATAGAGAAAGGGGAATGTAATCATGATGAGGAATAACGGAGCTTCATCGGGACATTTAGCACTCCCCAATTACATATAGTTATTATAAAGGGCTATAAAGTCTTTCAAACCTATGAAATTTGAGAGTTTAAGATGACTGAGTTAATTTTCAAGGACTACGTAAATAATTTCCTCGAATTGAAGCAAGAAGCTAGTGGCTTTCCCTCTGAATGTAAGACTGATGAGGAAAAAACAGTTTTACATTCGAGATTATGCTGAACATGAAGCAATAACGCTCGAGTATGATAAAATTAGTTATAATCCTGGTCTAAGGTATATCGCTAAACCATTTTTAAATTCTCTGTTTGGGAAGTGGGGACCGAGAACAGATTTACCTCAGACCAAGGTTGTATCGGATGCTCATTCATTTTTAGAAATCATAAGAGATCCACATTTACAAGTCCAATCCGTTGTTCCTATTGGGCAAAGTAAACTCGTAGTAACATATAAATACGTACAAAATGTAATATCCCTTTTCAAATCCGATTTTAGTTGCTTTTATATAATCCTGGGCCAGACTTAGACTTTATGAATTGATGGATGCCGTTGGCATTGAATTTCTACTATATGGTGACACTGACTCTGTGGTGTATGTGCAAAAAAGAAATCAAGCACTCCGGTTACATACTGTGAACTATTAGGGCGAATTAACTGATGAGACCTAGGATGGGAGATTCGGAAATTCGGGGGGGTTAAAACTGAAAAACTACTGAGAAAAAGGAATTGAGGGAAGAAGAAATATTTAGGCATATTTGTAAAATTAGATGTATTACTTTAAATGCACGGGCGCGAAAATTTATTGATTTTCTTAATTTTTATAATTTAGTGAAAGAAAAATATGAAAAGAATATTGTACGTAACCCAAATACAATCAGAAGGTTACCTGGGTACAGAATTATAAGTAGACCAGAACACAAGACACATAATATTATAAATAGTAAGCTAAAATTAAAATATGTAAATGACAAACATGACTTTGACACACTACCTTACGGTTTTAAGCGACGCAAAACGTAATGCTTGACTTCTTTTTCATGTAAGTGTATAAGTATGTGTGTGTGTGTGTGTGTTCCCCTCAGGATGATATAATAGGAAATGTTTTCAGATAATTGTTTCATTTTGTATTAAGATGTTGCCCTTTCAACACCCTTGTACTATGATGCTCAGTGGACCATCCCTTTCAGGGAATACTACTTTTGTTAGAAAATTGCTACATTATAGGTTTTAAATGTTCAGTACTCCTTTCAAAGAAATTGTTTGGTGCCATGGTGCGGTAGTACCAAATCTTCCATCATCCCTTATTCGTTTCCTTAAAGGAATACCAGATATTCATAATTTTAAAATTCAGTCCAACTCTTTAATTATTTTAGACAATTTAATGAATCAAACAAACGGAGACGTTAGTAGTATTTTACGAAATATGCACATCATAAATGCTTATCAGTTGTCTTTATAATTCAAAACTGATTTCCTAAAAGTAAACATTCTCGAGATATTTTCTTAAATATTCACTATATCTTAATTTTTAAAAATCCACGAGATAAATTACAGTATTTAGCACGTCAAATTATGGCTCATCATAGTAAGGGTGTTGTAGAGGTTTTTGCTAAACCACATTCATATTTACTTTTTGATTTAACACAAAAAATCCATGATGCTTTGCGAATTAGAGCAAATATTTTTTTCAGGTGACACTATGTATGTGTACACATATGAAAAGCATGGGAATACCTCAATTTCTCTCTAATTGTTAATAGGATGTCAAACTGAAAATATCATTATAATGAGCTCCGTGCTCTTTTTAAGTGTAAGGGAAAAAACATAAAATATTACTTCAACATGCATCCGGTAACTTAATACGAACTGTTGCTCAACTTGGTAAAAACCTTTTAAAGGGTAACATAAAATTCTCTCATTATCAGAAACAAAGACTACGTCGTCAAAAAAAGACGTTACGTGCTCTCCCTAAAATGTTCAATATTAAAAAGTGAACGTAAATTACTAATGCAAAAGGCTGGAGCATTATTACCTTTATTAGTAAGACTTATTTCAAGTGCTGTGGCTGGAAGTTTATTTAGAAGTTAACATGTCTCACTCACAATTTCAAAAACTTATACTCATACCTGAAGATGCTTCTAGTCAACTTGTTTCTTCAATAAAATCTAGCGTTTCTCATCAAGAACGTTTAAATCAAGAAATGTCTGATATTTTAAATCGTACTGATCTTTCAATGGAACAAAAATGAAAATTATATCAACAAGCACTACATCGATACTTGGAACATACTCCCTCAGCTCAAAAGCCTATCGCAATAATGCTTTTTGGTCAAGAAGGAAGTAGTACAAAATCACTACCTTTATTTCCATTAACTTTAGAATCAATGCCAAAAACGTTAGTGAGAAAAACATCAACATTATTAAATCTATTACTCAGTTCAAATCGTATCAGTTGGGATCAGATTGGTGCCATAAGCATTAGTAATAACATACTCTCAGGATCAAATATTATTGATCTCGTACATGCCGTTATTCGAAAACGTACGTCGAAACATCCTTTAAGGTTTGATGCGTTTAAGTAATTTCTTCGAAATATTAATGTTCCTAATGCATTAATCAACATTCAATTTGGTGTCGGTGCTGGTTCTGGTGCTGGTTCTCAAAAGAAAAAGAACAAGAGGACGAAAAATATTATTTCCTGAGAGAAAAAAGTAGTAAATGTAAGAATAACAATTTTAAAACTATTTAAAAAAATTATGAACACTACAAGTTTTAAGTATGTTACTATTAAAGTTATATTATACATATTCAGATTCAACATCTCTCGGAAGTATTTCTAAATTACAACGAAAGACAGGTTTACAAAGAAAGATAATTAAAAACTGCTAGCTAGCTTCACAAGATACATATACTTTACATGTCTCTGTTCGTAAAAATTTTCCACGGAAACAATATTATATAAGCTGAATTATTACAAATGGATTTAGCAGATATGCAAAACTTAACAACATATAATGATGGGTGTAAATATATTTTATGTTGTGTGGATGAGTTTTTGTCGATTTGCAACTTGCATTCCAGTAAAAAATAAAACAGGTCCAGTTATAGCTAGAGCAATTGAAAGTATTTTATGTAGCTTTCGTACGCCTCTACTACATTGGCAAACTGATTTAGGAACGTGTTTTCAGAAAGTATCATATTAATTATTATAGTTCTGCATTCTGGTGCATTCTAAAATGAAGGCCCCAATCATAGAAAGGTTTATTCCAACTTTAAAAGAAAAAAAAATACAAGTACTTTACATCTGAAAACACTTATCGTTACTTTAATGTTCTTGACGATCTTATACATAGTTACAATCACACTGTACATTCCTCAATTGAAGTTGTTCCTATAAAGGTTAGTGAAGAAAATACAAATCAAGTATGGCAAACATTATATGGAAAACGAAATTGCGTTCAAAGTAAATGTAAATTTCAAACTGGTGATTATGTCGTATTAGTAAATATAAACATAAATTAGAAACGGGATATTTACCAAAATGGTCTCGGAAACTATTTATTGTAGATCGTTGTATTCAAAGTACACCGCTAACATACAAAATTAAAGATTTTAATGGAGACCCCCAACAAAGGAATCTTTTACACAGAAGAATTGCAAGTGGTAGTTGTTTGAAAAAATAAAACATTTTAAATTGAAAAAGTATTAAAACGTAGAAAGGGTTTATATGTGAAATGTTTAGGATATCTAAGTAGTATGAATTATTGGGTTAAACAGAAATCTGTTCAGTCATCATGATGATTTCTTCTGAAGAACAAGATGAATTTTACGTGACATTACCATCGAAATGTGGGTAGTAATATTTTTGAAAATAAAACTACATCTTTTACCACAAAATTATGTCAACCCATTCATTTACAGGGAAACTGGGTGGTAATGTTAAGTAGTGTTTGCATACCATAGAGGTTTTATAATATTCGAAAGGAAGAACAAGTAGTTGTTTATTTTAATGGTAAAAGTGAAATGTATTATGAAGTTAATTTTTATCCTGGATATTATGAATCAATTTCACATATTGTTACCTCACTCCCTCTTATCACAAAACATACTAAACCAAATCAAGGAAAGTCTCTTTTAGAAGACTTACAACTTGATCGAGTATTACAAATTAGTATTGATAATAAAAAATATTCAGGTAGAAAATGATGATAGCTCTGTTATAATTGAAAATATTCAAATGGAAGATCATGCTAATACTACTGAAAAAGATAATAACTTTTCATTTTTCTATAATAAAGATAAAAATCTACTTTTCATGAAATATAAACGAGATTACAGAAAACAGTATGTTTTGGGAATGACTGGTGGTTTAAAAAATTTGTTAGGCTTCTCAAATAATCCACATGTAGAAATCAACTGGGGTTCATTTTCAACCGAAATCGGAAAAACGAAAACCTATGTTTATCAATGTTAGTGCACCATTTGAATATAAACTCGATTATAATATTCCTTCTGAAATTAATGTTTGTCTTGACATTGTAAAAGATCAATCTATCCTAGGTAAACTCCTTCGTAAAATTAGTATATATGCATATCAATATGGTAAAATGCCTTCTTTTGTATTTGACCGTCCACACTATGTTAAAGTAGAAAAGAAATATTTTGATACCCTATATGTGGACTTAAAAGATGAACAGGGAGAAAACTTGCCATTTCAATTTGGTACTTCAAACATTACACTTCACTTTAAGCGGAAGAATTGATTTCAGAAGGTACAGATGATAGTTTTTACATAACACTTAGTTCGAATACTATTACAAATACATATAGTAATAATCATCCATCACATTTTGTAAAAACTTTAAATCATCGTATTTATCTTAATAATTCATCATGGATGGTAGGACTTAGTGAAATTCATATCCCCTTAACATGCTATAATGTAATTGAAGGTCAAAATATTATGTGGTATGAAACAGTAGATGGTGATAATGTAAAATATAAAATATCGCCAGGATATTCTTCTTCTATTCCGTCATTGATAGAGGTTATGAATAAAATCACTCCAACCTTAATTTACTTTGATTTTTCAAATACTGTTACTATTAAAACGAATGAAAACAATCAATCAATTTATCTTTCACCCATACTCTTTACAATTAGGTTTGGAACCTGGTATAAATCTATTAAAATCAAAACTAGCACAAAAACAACCTTGCATGGGCATTGGGTATCCACACCAAATATTTGTATACACTGACCTTATACATCCTCAATTTGTAGGTGATACAAAAGCACCCTTACTACGTATTGTAGCAATGTCTGATACTAATCAGGGTAAAGTACAGACAATAGCATTTCAGAATGTACATTATTTTCCTCTAAGTAAGCTTTCATTTGACATAATTAAAATACTACTAAAGGATCATGCAGGACAAAATATATCATTCGCATCCGGGACATTGACCATAACACTTCACTTTCAACAACACTCGTGAAAATGAAAGTTCCACTTCATGGTGAGGCATCCCTTATTTTGCTGGACCAGTTGATCAGCGTGGACATGGATTAGGGGGACTATTTCAAGGTCTCTTTCGATTTGCTATGCTACTTATTAAACAAGGAGCTAAAGCAGTTGGTCATCAAGCTTTACAAACAGGAATGCAAGTCGAGGGAGATGTATTATAAAATCATCCATTTAAAGAATCAGTTAAAAGTAGAGTTCATCAGGCGGGCTCATCTTTAAGAACAAAAGCAGAAAATAAGATTAATCAGTTGCTCAGTGGTAGTGGTAGACACCGAGTGCGTAAACGAAAAGCTCTTCTTCTTCCTAAACGTATTGGACCACCAATTATTAAGAAAAGAAAGAAGAAGACAAAGTCCTATCTTGAAAGGGATATTCTTAATTAAGTGACAAAATGTCTTCCCCTTTCAACATCAAGTAAAGGGTGTTCTACTAATGTATTTAATTTACAAACTGTCCCCATGACTCAAACTGCTATTGAGTCTTCTCGTATGCACGATTATCATCCTATTTCTAGACTTACTTCAGAGGGCCCCATTGAATTTGTCATTCCAGGGGATGTTGGAGAATATATTCATCCTGCATACTTGTACTTGTATGTACGTTGTAAAATAGCAAAAGCTAATAACTTAGAAGTATAACTTAGAAGTATATAAACCAGCAGAAGCCGATCAACCAGCAGTGCAAGCTGATGTTGTAACACCAGTAAATAACTTCCTTCATTTTATGTTCAGTCAAGTCAATGTATATTTAAATGATAAATTAATTTCTTCCTCTTCTGGGTCATATGCTATTCGAACTTACTTGGAATCAAAAATTAATTACTCTGAAGATGCTTCGAAAAATGATCTCACATGTGCGTTTTGGCATAAAGATACTGCTGGACAATTTAATACTCCTGATGAAAATAGTGCTGGTTTTCGTAAAATAATGCAAATTGCTAGTGGTAGTGCTCCTATTGAAATGTTTGGACATGTCTTTACAGATATTGCTAACTTAGATCATATATTCCAAATAAAGTAAGTTTGCGTATAAAACTGTTTTGTAATAAAGATTCACTTTGCTTAATGGCTGCTGACGATTCCAACTTTAAAGTTGTCTTAGAAGAAGTTGTATTATATGCACGTCGTCTTACTATTTCTGCTGACTTGTCTCTTCATTTATATTCTCACATGGAAAATAATACTGCAAAATTACAACTCACTAGAGTGGAAACACGAATCATTACTATTCCACAAAATGTAACTTCATGTATTTTTGGGTAGTGTACCGAAAGATCTTGTCATTGGATTCGTAGCAAATACAGCAATGAAATTTTAAATATCATTGGAACCCCCTCCATTTTGAACATTTCAATGTCAACAAATTACAGGTTCAGGTAGGCTCCAAATTTTATCCACTCACTTCCCTAATCCCCGAATTATTCATTCAAAGTTATTTCACCTGTTTTCTGGTACTGGGATATTTCATCAAAATACTGCACATACGATTACTTCTCATGATTTTGCAGATGGTTATACCATTGTCCCATTTATTTTATCTCCTACAGAAAGTATTGATGATTGTACTTGGGATGTTGTAAGAGACTCTCCTGTTAATATAAAAATATTCTTTAGCCAAACACTAGTACAGTCTGTATCATGTATTGTCTATGCTCAGTTTGATTCGATTATAGACATTGATAAGAATAGAAATGTATATACCGATGGTACATTTTAATTTCAACTTCATTCAGTCAAAATGAGGGTTCTAGTACACTTCTCTGCTCTCACACATTGTGAAAATGGCGAGGACGAACACGAAAGGTTAGTCGTGAAAGAACTTGTTATTATAAATCCTGACTTGGATTGCTCACAAAGATTTTTAAACCTCCTTTCGCCTACTACCAGCTGACAACACCCTTACGAATACATAACGATTACCTCTCTCAACATCTCTATGGTCTCTACTGGATCGATGGGGATACCTTCTACATTGAAGTTGAAAGTGTGATTACCAAATATACTCAGCACAGTAGTGTAGTGTACACTTTCGTTAAAACAAGACATTTTTTTTATCGAATCTATTCTTGGAAAAAGTGTAATCAACCTTGACGAAGAATGAAAGTGCCCTCACTCTTCTCACTTGTGTTATATTTCCGATGTGCAGTGAAAGAAGGATGGAATTATGCAAATTATATCAAACTTTATGAACTTGGTTTATCAGTGTTAAATTAAAATAAGTGTGTATACATACTAACTCCTATAACAAACTATGTGGACGGACCAGCTGATGAAAGTGATTTTAGGTGATTGTTTATCTGCAAGTGTATTGACTGGCATTTATGCCATTAATACATTACCTGTTCGTGTAGTTTCCAGCAGAACTGATTGTTAATTTAAGTTCTTCCTCAAGTGGAGGTAGTCATTGGAGTACAATTTATATTAATGAAAATGCAAGGGGTTTTTATTTTGATACCTTTGCAAGACCACCTCCTAAGCAAATTGTTACGTTCTTAAAACGAAATTGTAAATTGTATCAATATATCAAAATTCAAGTTCAGCATAATAAATCCATCCTTTGTGGATTATTTTGTATAGTATTTATTTACTTTACTGTAAGGGGGGTTAATATCATATCAAAATTCAATACTGTTCATCTGAGAAAAATGATCAAATTGTAGTAAAATATATAAAAGAAATTATAAAACAAAAAAGCAACATTGTAAATAGTATTGTACTAGTCTTAATTTTAAAGAAAAATAAATATGTTTATATAATTTAAATGTTTTTGTTATCATTTAGGAGAAAAAACATCCTTATTTTAAAATGAAAACAAATTCGTAGAGTATTATTGTTTATTATTTTTTACGAGTAGTAAAGTGTTTTATAAAAACAACTTGCACATGCTTCTTACATTTGTATGGCTGATAAGGTATTTACAAGATTCTGTGGTTTCTCATGTTTCATCCAGTGTTGTAATTGTAAGCAGTTTCTTAATGCACAAGGATTCACCTGCACAGGGTCATGATAAGTACACTTAGAGATACCATTGTTCAAATTTAATGTTTTCAAGGCAAAAACATTCCTTTTCACTTACATGATTCACACTTTCCAACTGAAATAGTTTTTTAATCCACAGTACCTTTTCAAGACCTTTTCAAAAATGTAGCTTTACTTGAACACAATTGAAAAATTATTCTACGAAGATGTGAAACGTTGTATCCATTTGCTGTGTCCCAATGTAAACTGTGAAAGTTTTCTGTCAACCATTGCACTTGTTTTTATTATCCTAGTTCTACTTCCGTAATGTCACATGGAAGTTTTACTAAACAGTGGAATAAAAGAATAGCATCACATGCTGCGATACAAAATTCTCTCATAAGAATCTCGTGTGCAGAGATTTTAAATCCCTGCACATCAATGTACTGTTCTGAAGACACACTTAGAGACTTCTCTACTCAAAATTGTTCATGTATTACATCTGGTATGAGTTGAGCAATGAATTCACTATTATGAACTAATTCTCTACAAGATTTGAAAAAAATATTCATGGAGATACTTACATGACCCTGTCGTTTAAAATTTTAATAGTACTCCACAAACTTTTCATGATGATTCACTTGATCAACAAATGTTTTGGAGGTTCTTTGCCTCTATCCCATACGTATATACAGTTATTATGAAGAATCTTCAACTTACACTTACTACAAGTAATTGGTTTGTCCTTCAAGTAAGTACGAAAAGTTTGTAACACACACGAGTCCCGAATAAAAATACCACCACCACAAAATACACACAAATCTGACATTTTCACTTCAGAGTTTTAAATTCTCAGTTCAACTGTCTATTTTTATCTTTTTCAAAAAAACATATCAATTACACTTTACATGTACACTTTTATCACTCGCCACAAACCATATTTCATATTCCTCATTAATACATCATTCTCTTCCTCTTCCTGATGATCTTTATATAAACGACAAAGTTCACTTAATGTTCCAAATTTCAAAACATTACGCCACACAGTTTTTCTACAATATTCTTCAAAATGTTCTCCTCTTTGAACTTCATCATTCACATATCCTAGACATACATGAACAGTTTAATTACCTTCTCCTTCATAACAAGCTTCACATATCAATGCAGTTGCAGGATCCCACTTCTTTAATGTCTGCGTAATACATTTTTCGTCCACCCACTGCTTTTTACACACACAGTTAGTAGTAGTAATGGTTTTCACTTTTTTACTTACTGTTCCTACTGATGTTAATGCTTCCACTAAAGAGTTCGCTAACACTCTAGTGGGAACTGCTTTCACTATAACTCGTGCAGATTATATCAGTCTTGAAGATCCTCCTTCTGCAGCTACTACTGCTGCTGCTGCTAGTGGAGTTTGTTTTATATTAGTATTTTCATAAAACAAATGTTTTTTCACTGGATATACCACTTCTTCCAACACACGCTTCTTCGTTCTCTGCTGCTTCCTAGGAACTAAAGATGTATAAATATCTTTAATATCACCATCATCATTTTCTTCTTCTCTTTTACTACAGATGGTGATAATAATGATGGAGATACTTGTTTTTTTTTCATCCTTTACTTTTGATCTTAAACAAGTATATATTGTACGGTCTCCGCTTTCGTCTTCTTTTTCTACATTACCATTTGCGAGTAATGTTAACGTCTCCACTATCTCTTCGTCAGCTGATGTGAGGTCAACTTCTTCTATAACTTGCTGATACTGCTCCTGCTGCTGCCGTTGCTTAGCCATGACTTCGAAGCTGAAAACTATTTATGATGTATACCACACTCACGCCCTCTATATATTGTAAACTTTATCACTCATCACGTGGAAGTTCAACAGATAACCTGATATCAACACGAAAATAGATAACGACATATCAGTACATCAACAGATAACCTCATATCATCACGTCAACAGATGTGCCAACCTCCCATGAGTCATCTAACATCACCTCTGCCAACAACGCAATTACTTCCAACAGCAATGAACTCACAACCGAGCTACGAAAGCCTGATGACGTCATCGCCGCCATGTTACCATTCAATGAGGGCCACCCGCCATCTTAAATGATCACGCAACCATCTTCTCCATTCACTCTTATGACACGTGTTCTTTCGTAATTAACAGCCTTCGGTTACCTACACACCTCATAACACGTCATAAAAAACCACCAACCCCCCTCTAAGGGCATTGAACTCACAACTCACATGGAGAAGACTCAGCTTAGCCCAAAGGACCTAACAGCCACCATGTTACCCCTATTCTACTAATGTCGTATATGAAGTATCTCAACAAGTTCAGTTTCAAAGTGAGGACATGAGAAAGAGACACAGACCAATATCCCTGTGTAGGATGAACCCTGACAGTTGTTTGTTGGAAATGATATAAGTAAGATGGAAAGGTCCTCAGCCAGGAGAAAACAGACTGAAAGTGTTTAAGCATCTGATACTCTTGAAAACAATTTTTATACACTTAAATCCAACATGGTGTAGTGAGAGTTAAATCATTTCAAAATATGTTTAACACCATGTTAAATATTAGAAAATTCCATGACAAATATTTCCATTTTAGAAAAAATTGCCAGTATCACCATTCTAAACAAGTTTTAAAAAAATGTTTTTCAGTTAGTTCTTTCGTAGTGACAATATTTCCAACATGAAGGGTGACGTTTTTTTATTTTGCAGCTATCTTCATATTTGTTATTAATAATTACTTTCTTGTATTTTTGATAGATAATCCTAGAATAGTGACCATGGTTATGGTAGGTTAGGTAAGGTCAAGTTCGGTTATGTATCTTTACACTTTCGTTTCTTTCTTTCAAAATACATTTTTACATATTTGTGCGAACCTGATCTTACCTAACCTCCACTAACCCATGGTAACTAAAATGCAAGAAAACAATTGTTAATAATAAATCTGAACACATCGTGATACATTTTGACAAAATAGATACTGGAGTACAGGTATAATCTTTGGAAGGGATTCACAAACCCTATGGTAAGTGAGAACTTAACGCAAATTCTACGACTCCAATAAGTTTGTAAAATATACTCGAATTCACAGAAGTCAGATACGCCAAACGTATGGACACCCAGTGTAAGAGTTAGCAGCAAGATGAAAGGAAATTACCCCTGGGAGTTTGCATGTGGGAAGACGTATAATGCATAATATTCATTTTATCACGTAATTTTCATATCAACAACATATAATTCCCCTGTAAAAATACTTTAATTCGCACACTGTGACAATCGTAAAGAGTTTTTCAAGGTTTTGTCCTCAACAAACACCGGGATGATACCATCAACCTAGACACTGGCCTCATTCTTCTGATACTGAGCGTCCGTAGCTTTGTGGTACGCCTCGGGCATGAATTTATATGTGTGTTATTTTAACCTAATTCTAAGAATATCAGTCTATACAGGTTAAATATATATCAAATTGAACAATTAAAACCGCTTAGGGTTAAGAAAGTTCCAAAACAGTTCTAGAGCGTTGGTTTGGCATTCGGAAAATCCTGGAATTGATACAAGCGGCCGACCATTCTAACTGTGGTTTCCCAAGATTTGCTCTGCCATACCGGGCAAACGCAGTGATCTTGTCATAAAATTGGCCCTGGTAGGTTACTTTGCAACATACTCTCCCAAACCTATCCCGACTTAATATCCAGATGTCTAAAGGCATTTGAATGTTTTTTTTTAAATCTTTTCAGGGTCCTTTTACGCTACTTACACTATATAAATCAATTCACATATGCACACAAATCATATACTACAGATGTGAATATACGAACATAATATATTGGCTTTCAGGAATAGTAATGTACTCTCCGCTGATTCCTCATTGTCAATTTTCAGTGGTTAAGCATTAGCGTTGCATTCGGGAAGTTATGGGTTCGATCCTACACGACGACCATCCTGACTGAACATTTTCCAGGGATTTTGCTCAGTCACACCCGTCAAATATAGGGATCAACCTACGGTGGTGTATGCATAGATGTAGTAGGAACAGAGGTGGGCGGGAATCAGTGAATATTGTTAATGGAAAATTTAGTTTGTGTAGATGGTATGGGATTGGCTGCCATGATCCAATTAAAAACCAGTTACCTGGCTCATTAGAAGTTGTCTTGTTTATGCATTTCCGTATGTTTGATCAAGCCAAGTAGATAGTTAGTTGATAAAACTGATAGACGTTTTTAGTTTTTTCTTAATTAAAAGTATTGATTTTCTCAACCTTTAATTTTATTTATCTTAAGTAGGTAAAAGCAAAGGTTTGACATAGAAAATATCGGAGATCCGGAGAACAACGATAGTCTCTGTGATGAATACTGTGTCCTCATTATGAGAAAAAAGAGTCTCAATGGTTTGATGGCTACATGCTTTGCTTTTGTGTCTGGAGTTGCGAGTTCAAACCCTGATGAATCAAGTTTAAAAATAAATTGGGTTCGTGAGTAAAAGCCTTGGTAAAAGCATTTTTTTATTCTTTAAACTTTATTTCAAAATATTTTTCAAATAATAGTTTTTTCAAATACCATTTCTGCCTCTATTTGTGAATTTCTTCTACCGCGATATATTAAAATTTGGTTTAATCTATATATACTGTAATTAACATTACGTACTTTGAATTCACAATGAATATTAATTTTATTTATGGCGTTAGGTATCTAAGGCTCAGGCCGGGATAGGGTAGGCGAAAGGTTTCGGGAAGGTATCAACCGAGGCCTATGTTGAAAGTGCAATCCCGATATTTGCCTGCTGTAACTGAAAAAAAAATATGGAAAAACTGTGACAGGATGTTCGGCCGCTGGAACCGAACCCACGACCTCCAGAATGCTATGCCAATGCTCTACCACTGAGAATTGACAATGAGGAATTAGCGGGAGGTACATTATTATTCCTGACACCCAATATATTGAATTCGTATATTCACATCTATAATGTATGATTTGTGTGCATATGTGAATTGATTTATAAAGATTAAGCGGATTAAAAGGACCCTGGAAAGATTTTTAATAATATTTTAATGTCTTTAGACATCTGAAGATCAAGCCGGATAAGTTTGGAGAGTGTGTTGGAAAGTAGCCTACTAGGGCCTATTTTATAGGCACGATCACAGCGTTTGCCTGATATGGCAGAGGAAAATCTTGGGAAACCTCAGTTAGAATGGTGAGCCGCTTCTATCGATTCCAAGATTTTGTGAATGCTAAACCAACGCTCTAAAACTTTTTTTGAGCTTTGTTCACCCTAACCAGCTTTTAACTGTTCAATTTGATATACCTTTTAACCTGTATAGACTGATATTCTTAGAATTAAGTTAAAATCACATACACAAACATCCATGCCCAAAGCGTACCACTAAGCCACGGACGCTCAGTACCGAAAAAATGCCACCAGTGCCCATGTTGATGGTATCATCCCGGTGTTTGTTGAGAACAGATCCTGGAAAAATTATTTAAGGTTTCCACACTGTGCGAATTAAAGTATTTTGCAGGGGAATTGTATGTTGTTGATATGAAAATTACGTGATAAAATGAATATTATGCATTATACGTCTTCCCACATATTCCATACAGGAATTCCCCCTTACCCCCCCCCCCCCCCCCCCTGTCATACTGGATTTCCATACGTTTGGCGTATCTGACTTCTGTGAATTCGAGTATATTTTACAAACTTAGGGAAGTCGTAGAATTTGCGTTAATGTTTTCACTTACCATAGCTTTTGTGAATCCCTTCCAAGGATTATGCCTCTGCCCCAGTATCCAATTTGTCAAAATGTGTCACGATTTGTTCACATTTATTATTAACAATTGTTATCTTGCATTTTAATGTCCATGAGTTTGCAGAGGTCCGGTAACGTCAGGTTCGCACAAACAGATAGAAATGTATTTGGAAAGAAAGAAACGAAAGTGTAAAGATACATAACCGAACCTGACCTTACCTGACCTTACCTGACCTTACCTAACCTACCTTAACCCATGGTCACTAATCTAGGATAATGTACGAAAAATGCAAGAAAGCCATTATTGAAAATAAACATGAAGAGATACAAATATATTTTGAAAGAGAAAATCCTATCACCCGCCGAGATTTGAACCCAGGTCCTTTCACTCAAAAAGCCAACGCCTTAACCTATTATCGGAGCTTTCGGAGCATGGTTTGAGCTTTCAAATGGAGATTTCGAAGTTGTATTTACACTACACATGTCTTACTTAACAATGCTATGAACAGTCATTCGCGGGTGCATTTCTGTTGTCCCAGAATGTTCAAAGTGTACACGCTATGTTTATGAATCTTTAACCAGAGATAATATTTTCATTAAATATAGGAAAGGAATAAGTTATTTTCTACAAAAAAAAAGAGAGAACGCAAAATAATTTAATTATATTCTAGTAAGACAATAACAACGAAATGATACGCATAATTTGTTGCATTCAGGGAATGAGAAATTAGATTGTTGCGTTTTTTTAACGACTACAGAGCATCTATATCGGTTGAAATTCAGTTAAATTCTCTATGCCGAATTGTCGACTCTGAAGTCAAGGGATACAGGTGACATTAACGAATACTAAGTTTTCTTTGCATAAAATATGATACTTTTGTGTCGCATATGTTTCGGGTTATATATAAAAGGTTAACTCTTACTTCTTTCTGTTCGTCATCTCTCACTTGTATTCGTTGGGTTCCGGAGTAAACACATAAGTCTTACTTGTTCCACCATCTATATGATGGATTACTCGTTCCAGCTGGGGATTACTCCGTATATTGAAAAGTCAAACTTCTATCCTGCTTTTGAAAATATAAAACAAATCTCATATTACTCAAGACCTGCACACAAAATATCTGTTCAAACTGACTGTATATATTGTGCTCTTCCTACAAAAGTATTATTGTAGTGAAAAGATAGCAATAAAATTCGGATCCACATCATGTAGTTATATCCATTTCCTCTTCTCAAAATTTTTTCCCGATCAAGTGGAACCCCAAAAGTATTTGACCAAAGTAATATCACTTAAACAGGCAACTTAATTAAACAAATAAACAAAACGAAAGTAAAAGGTAGTTGCATGTTAATAGAATGTATACGCCAATGTGTGAGGTTTATCAGATGGTATACAGCGTAACTCCCTGACAGTAGCGAGTTTAATGGCTGATTTAACAACAATTTGTTATGGTCTCTGTAGCTAAGTGGTCAGCGTGTGAGACTCTCATTCTCAAGGTTCTTGGTTCGATTCTCTCTCTGGATTTCAAATTATTTTTTTCAAGGAATTATGGACTGTGAGTGATGTTCGCGTTTGCCACTAAAAGAGATTTATCTCATAATGGGAGAAAAGTGAAAGATAGAGAGGGGGCAGGAGGGAAAGACGCAGACGTTGTGTCCTGAAGAGTTAAAATTTCATTTATTTCCATGTCTTCCACTGTTTTTCTTTACCTCTTTATTTTCTTTCTTCTCTCTTTTTCGCTCTTTCCCAGCCTTCTTCCAATCTTTCTCGCTCCCTTGCTTTCTGTCTCTCTTTCCCCTTTCCCCTTTCCCCTACCCTCTTTCTCTGAACAGGAAAAGTTTTGTTAAAATGCAAAATGTCGATTCCCGCATGATGTCCATATTTTTATTTTCCTTTACTTTGAATTCATTCCTATCTTTTAAAACTTAATGTAAATGTATTTTCTGCCTATCTATCTCGTGGTTCTCTAACTGATGCTGAAGGACTAAACCTTTCTTCCTTCAAATGGAGGAATATCTTGGCATGTCATGTTTGGCGCATATTTGTACTGTCTTACTCTTAGACATACCGTGAAACAATTCTCCTAGAGAGAAGAGCTAATATTTGTTATAACTACAGCCTCCATTTATTATTGTAAGTGGCTGTACAGGATGGTACTTTCAATTTAGAACCTGACTGACTCCTTACAACCTTGCACCCAAACTTATCCTGTTGTGAGCCATAGGTGCCTGAAATTTATAAATATAATTAAAATCCAATGAGTATCATATGTGAATCTGTCGCTCTGTTAAACGGAATATTTCCCCTTAAATAGTGGGGTGAGTCTGGTGGGGTTAGTGGGGTGAGTGGTAGAACTCGCTGCCTTGTTATCAAGAAGTCCCAGGTTTAGTTTTCAGTGGGGATAATAAGTGGTTCGGAGCCCATCTTAAACTATAGGTCATGTCCTTAGGACGTCATCATCATCCGATGGAGGAAAATAGCAAAGCAACCAACGGTTCACCATGCCGATTATTACTATCATACTTGCAAATGAGACGTGGTATCGTAAGTGATTAAGCAATAGAATTGTGTAGGGTGTTTGCTTAGTAATCGGAAGGTTCTGGTAACGCTCCTAGCGGAAGCCTACCTTCACTGAAGTATTACCAAAACTTTTTCTTCAGTTACACAAGTCGAAGGTACACTTCGCATACAAAATTTGGACTCTGAACGCAATGCAGTTAGTCCACCCAAATAATATTTATTTATTTATTAGAAGTTAGCACGGATACAGCAAACAAAATTTTACATCGTTCTTGTAACACACAATAAATAATAAAACAACAATTAAATAATATGACAACAAAGACTTATGCAATAGGAAATAATATCAAGTCTTTTTTAAAAAATATTCTAGATTCATATAACAAGACTTCAGAAATTTACTTTTACTGAGGCAGACATCTAGTGGCAAAGGAAGAGTATTGTAAAAATGTGATAATCTATATACATGAGATCGCTGGACCAAATACAATCTCCGTTTTGAGAGATAGAAATGATGTGAACGAGAATTTTGTCTGGGTTCTTTTAGGTTAAAAAGTGGAAGGTCGTTGGTCCTGAGTGTGTCCTGCATTATTTTATAAAGAAATTTTAAGTCATTAAGTTTCTTCGTGTGTCTATGTTTTTCAAGTCAAGAGAATTCAAAATGTCTACGTTTGATTTGTGTTGGAGGTTGGGTAGCCTGTGTTGTACAATGCGGATAAAGAAATTTTGGACTTTGTGCAATTTAGATAAGTTGGTTTCACAAGTCATAGACCAGATAGATGAACAGTATTCAATAGTAGGAAGTACACAAGTGAGAAAATTTGACCGAAGAGCTCTGAAATTTTTAATATCGGTAAACCTGTAGAGAAAGCCAAAACGTTTGAGTGCTTTAGAAGTTACGAATTCAATGTGAGGAGTAAAATTCAGATTTTCATCAAATATGAAATCCAGGTCTTTGTAATGGTCTGTCTACCCATGGTATATTGGATGGGGCTAATGTGTACGTACATTTTGTGTTGGGTTTTGAGTGAGAAACGCATTGCAGCAGTTTTGCAAAGATTGACTTTCAGTAACCAATTATTGTACCACATTTCAACAGAATCTATAGCAGCTTGAAGGAAGAAAGTATCTTCAGTAGATTTAATTGTCTTAAAAATTTTGCAGTCATCAGCGTAAAGAAGTACCGAGCATATATTATCTATCTGTTCACATAAGTCATCAATGAAGAACGAAAATAAAACTGACCATAAGGAGCTTTCTTAAGGGACACCTGGAAGCATGGGAAGCCACTTGAAAACATGTGGAGCCACTTGGATGTGCTACCAGACAAAACGATATGCTGTTCTCTGTCAGTCAAATATGATGTTAGAAGCTGAAAGAGGGGTCCGTGTATACCAAATCTGGAAGCAAGCATGTGTATATATAATCTTATCGTGTAATCGTGTATGGTAAAAGTATCACTTTCTCTCCTCTGCCTCTTGACAAAATTAAACTAATAACGTTCTAAAATATTTTTTCCAAATATACATGAATTCTAATATACTTAATGACAGAAAAAAATCATAAAATGTTTTGGTACTAAAAAAAAGAAATGTTTGTTTATACATGACTAAATAGAGGATACTGGGATGCGCTCTCATATACAGTCACTTTATAAATTCTTGAATTAGCACGCCCCTTACATATGTTTCAGTCATACATAAACATTATTTTTTTTTACTTTTTAGTACGAATTGTTTCAGAAACGTATATCTATAAATATTTTATTATTTTTTTCGAAGTTATATTCTGCAACGAGATAAACACAAATCGTTGAAGGTTAATATTTATTTTTGGATAAAGAAGTCCATTAAAAATATAAAATATGCTTTTAAAATAAATAAATATATAGAAATATATGAAAGTAAAAATTGAATATTGTATTGTTACCCGACTTACGTCGCTGTGCAAAATTTCATCGATGTATGACGTCAGGGTATGAGTTAAATTAACCATTGTCAAGAACCACCATGAACCATTGTCAAGGGATAAAATAGCATGTTAAAAATTATGCAGGGGGAATTTAAACACAAACAGAAAATTAGAGTTTCGGGTGTCAGTAAGACAAGACCTGGAGAAGAAAATTACGTAGAGGGAAAAGGAAAAGAGAGGATAGAGAGGGAGAGATAGAGAAGGAGAGAAACAGACAGAGAACAAGTAGAAGTTTTACAATGGAATAGGAAATTAAAAAAGAGAGATAAAATCAAAATTATTGTGTTTTGTGTATCAGTTGATACACAAGTTTTAATAAACTATTAAATAAACTTATTCTGATATTTTAAGCAGTCTGTTCGCTCTTGAGTCTTTAAATATCTTATTTAAAACATGAAAAGTTATTTGTTTTTTCACGATAGTAATACTATATTTACTTTCAGAATAGTGCAAACAAATGTGTCACCTCTCGGACTTCCCGGTGTGAGAACAACAATACTGCCACAGGTGCAGTTAAAGAGCACTAGTGAAATCGTAATACATAAAAATGAATAGGACTACTACATATCACTGTTACATATGGTGCCCGAAGGTGGCTCCAACCTTGGACATATGAACATATCTAGGAAGGACTTAACAACATCACACGCATCCATAGAATTAAATGTGAAAAATAAAATAAAATGGTGACATTCTTATTAACACATATCATTTACTGATATCCGATTTCACCATGCGAGAGGCAGTTTCTCCTGCAGGTAAAATTTGTATTCTTGTTCTACGGAATTCCACTCATGGTTGTCTTAAACATTCGCTTAACACAGTCTGTGTCTTCATTTCTTCAACTGGAATATTCGGCGAATGCTCGCGTCCCCTTCATCCAGGAACTCTATCTCGTTGTCGGTATGAGGTACTGATGCGAGAAAATGTTAGCATTCTATGGACAATACTCCTTATATGGTCCAAGAGTTTACCTCCGTTCCATTATCGTTATTTACTTAATTATCCGTTGGCAATAGTGCTTTTGTTTCGTCAGCTTCCATGTTATTGGTCATAATTTTTGTTGTACTATTATCCTTGGTTAAAGATTTTATGCTGCTCATGGGTACTAGAACAAGTTCACCTCGACTTTCCACATTACTATTGCTTGCTTGAAGGCTAATATGACCTTAAATTTAGTCATCCAGTCTTTCCCTAATATTAGCTTGTAACTTAGCCATTTAACAGAGAAGAGTGGCCAATACTCCTCGACGCTAGCGACCTTAAAAAGCAAGGTGACTTCTCCTAGATGTCGGAGCAATCAATAAGACGACATTCTCGGCTGAACAGATGAAGGGAAATATCATGGTAGAAATTGTCTCTTACTAAAATTCCAGGAAGAAAAGTGGTGTGTCAGGACCACAATCGATTAACTCTTCTGGTTGTGAACCTAGCATATTGGTGTTAATTATGCTCGAACATGCATCAGGTGCAAAACGTCTTGTTTCCCTTTGGCCCTAAACGAAAATTTCGCTCCGTCTTTCCATTCACAACGATCTACATGATCTACCCTTATTCTTTTGATATCTAATCCTTCGTCTAAACATTTTCCCTCGAAGTCTTTCATCGATTTATTCACTTCATCGTTAAACTCATTTGATGCTGAAATGATATTCTTTTCTGTAGTTTCATGTTGATCGATACCGTACGTCCCACTGGAATCTTCACCAGCTTGCGTCTCGTTTTGGCATTGGATACACTATTCGTCAATCATTCGTACATTAACCACTTCACCATCCAATTCGAAGAAAACTTTTGCTTTCTTAAACTCCAACTGGATATTGAATTTGATCACTATATCTCTAACAAATAATATTTCTTTATTTAAACCTTAAACAACCAAGAAGGCCGTGACTGACATTTCCACCTTAATTTCGGTCTACACAGCTTGGTGAGCTAACTCACTGATTCGTTTGGTAGTTATTTCTTCTAGCTCCCCTACTGTAGTTTGCATAATGAGTTGTTCTTCCTTTATATTACTAACGGTTTTTTTTGTATATTCTCTAATTCCGCTGTAACTACCTCTTTCAAGCTCTGGACTTGTTTTGTCATGTTTTCTATTTGTACTTGCAAGACCGTTGAGAGTTCTTCGCTTCTCTTTCTTATCTCCTCTACCTGGGACTCTATTTTCGAATGGGATGGCAGGATTTTAATTACCAGTTGACCAATCGTTTCTTCCAGTTCGTGCTTCATTTCACCAATTATTTTACTGCTGACCTTTTTCAGTTGTAGCTTCGCTTCGTTTCTTGAATCTTGCATTTCCTGCTTCAAGTCATTGTTCATTTTTCTGATTTCTTCCAGTTGCTGCTTCCCGTCATTGGCCATCTCTCCAGATTCATAGTTAGCTTGCTATACATTTTTTAACTTTCTTATGACGTCCATCAATATCTATTCCAGGATTTATGTTGTAGCGACCCATTTTCGCTTGGTCGCAACATATCTTACCCTCTCCCCTTTTTGCGTGTTTTCTTTTTTTTTCCTTTGTCGGCGATATTTTTCGTCTTCGGTTTTCGTCAGAAAACTTTATTTGTCCAGATGACAATAAAGATTAGCCATCCAGAACATTCATTTTATTGTTGTTTGGCGGTATTTTTTCTTTATTGTTTCTTCATATTATTACTGAATATTTCTTTGCTTATTTTATTAAATTATTCTTTTACATAATTTTCCTTTCATTAAAAATCTTCAAAAGCAAACAAATGATCTGATTTCTGTTTTATTTTCGTTGAAATTTTGGTGGTGAGCCACACCCCTTCCTCTTCCGGATGTCTGATTTGATCCTCTTCTCTGATTGGCTTAGGTTCAGTCAGTAGTTAAAACATGGTCGTCGAGCAAGCAAAGCTGAGAAGAATTTCCGCTGCCTCCTAAAGTCACATTTAAAACAAATTATAAGGCAGCCAGCGATTAAAGGTATAATAACATGTACAGTAGCATTTTATTATACCTTCGACAAACTTTTGGCAAACTGTTTTTTTTTTCTTTTTCCTTATAATAGGAGCTGTGAATGGAATTGCTGCTGTTTGTTGTCTTTCACCCTTCATATTTGCTCGAACCGGGAGTGGACGAGAAGGAGTAAGTTAACAGTGGTTTGTTTGTATGAAGTGGTATTCATCAGTGTGTGAGGTGATAAATGTGTGTGCAATGGTTTCTTCTAATTTTTCTGAAATAAATAAAATATAATTTCAGTGTGGCATGATACCCTCTTTTCTCTGTGTGCAAGTATTCAGTGCTTTCTTCAGTATTAAATTGGTGTGGTTTTTCTGTGACGTGATGTGCACCGTAAGGGTGTCTGCTTGATTTGGTAGGCACAGGGACCGGTTACCTAAATTCAAGTATGTATGTTTAATTTGTTGAAATTCGTCTTTCCCTCCCAGACACCCAATTCTGCTTCGCCTACGTTTTGATAGCAAAATTTAAGCACTAAAAAATGTTGGTACGTTCGCTGAAATATTTGTATCTTGCAATAAGGTCGATGCGACCTTTCATATGCACGTTATTTTGCGGTTCAGCATTTTTGTTTGCTCTTTCAGCACTGGTATGTTTGAATTGCACGAAATCTCTACAACATGTCCGTTTCTTGTTAACCGTGAGATTCAACGTTTTTACTGTTTTATTTTGTAATTTTGCAAAGTTTAAAGCTTCTTCGTTACGTACTCAAACCATGAATCAGTCAGCTCATGGAAACTCATATTGTAAATTAATACCTAAACCAACCCTAGTAGACCATGTTTGTACTATCAGTATTGAAGGTTAGGTTAAATGAAGTTGAAACGGCCCCAAGCCCATGATCACCAAGATAACACACACTATTCCTGGCTAGGTGAAGTCAAAACTGCAACACCAAAAACAATCCAGAAATATAAATAGGGTCACCAGGAGCCTATAGTACCCACGCAACGCATCTAACCAAAACTCTAGCTCCAAACATTTTCTACACCCCAGACGAGCGGCGCAGAAATGTCTTCCAGATTTAAGAACATCTGGGAAAGAGGATTCCAGATCCTTGTGATCGCTGCGAAAAACAATAATTTAAAAAGAGGGAGGAAATACCGATAAGGCGACACCTCCAATCTTTTTAACTAGATCGTCGGTTCATACTCATAAGTACTAACTGATTCAGATTACCGATAGATTACGAAAGGAAACCGCAAATCTATACTTGGGAATAATCTCAAACGATCGTACTCATATCAATTCATATGTGACTCATACTGCGTCTTTACTCACTTGGAAGTCTACAGTGTGGCTAAAGACCATGTCTTACCTTTACCTTATCTACAGGGCCCACACAGGGCCCTACAGGGCCCTATCTTGTCTACAGGGCCCACACCTGTAGTCTGGAATCGCAATTCCTGAAATAAAGACGACGAACACAACGAACGGCGGTCGCAACTCAACCTAAACGTCGTGTCATAACGCAAAATGCAAATAATATCAGTTCACCTAAATCACATACTGGAGTCACTTCATATGTCAACGCAGAATAAGCAGTAGTTCCATATGTAGTTCCTCTCCCAAGTAATCACATCTCAGCTGTCGAAAGAATCCTACCACTGGCCTACGGATTTATGAACCAACCTAATCTAATTAAAAACGCATCACTCAAAACAATAGGATAACCGAAACAGAGAAATAATTTAGTATCGATTGCTGCCAGACTTCACCTAATGATTCGTAGTAAAATTCAGATGAATATCATGGCAAGTATTAAATAAATCACAGCACATCATAAATATTATTATACACTGTATATGGTTTATCAACTAATGCCTTAATTCGTACCTAGTTAACTGAGAGGTTTTATACTACGTTTATTGAAAAGAAACACAAGATTGTTCGAAGAAATATAAAAATTTCAAAATTTCAATTTATTCATTTGAATTTACACAATGTAAGCTTTCGGAGTTGATACTTTCATAAAATTGCTATTGTGCTCTAGGAAGCAAACAAATTTGTATCGTCTATCTTTTACACACTGTGAATTGATTAAGCCGAAACGAAAGGTTGGTTTGTCTGATATAAATGTCAATAATTTCTATAATAATAAATGAATTTCACTGAAATTTTTACAAGTTAGTCCCAAAACATTGTTAATGAATTTAGAAAAAAGTACTACATAATTACTTACATAAATGAAGTTTTTGTCCAAAACATACCTTAACGAAAGAAACAAGTTGGCCTTATAATAGGCGTGACGTCATTACAGATTATTATTACATTATACAATTGACGCTCTGAACAAATCTTGAATTTGCAAAAATAATTTATAAATGTGACTGTTGAACGGAACTGAATAGTGGCTGCAATTGAAACCAAGGTTGACTAAGCATGTCGAACTATTAAATTTACAATTATCGTCAAAATTTCATCGAAAAGCTGTACACAAAATTGATCGAACAGACATGTTGCTAATTTGAATAGTAATGGAAATATACGGTATACTGCTTTTTCCATGGACAGTTCTACGTTTCAGCATGGAAGGCATATTCCGTTCAATACTAGGACTTTCCACCAACATAAAAAGCAAATAGCCCGAAAATGGACATTCCTTGTCTTTTCTCACCATTTATTTGAAAGTTACAGGCCCGGAGGGTCATTACTTTACATAATATATCGGTTGTCGATATGCAAGATAAAATAAACGATTAAATAAACCTATTCTGATATTTTAAGCTGTCTGTTCTTTAAGTTGTTATTTCTTATTTAAAGCATGAAACGTTATGTGTTTCTTCATATTTACTATTAGAAAAGTGCGAACACATACGCCATCCCTGATAATTACCGGTGTGAGAATAGCAATACTGCCTCAGGTGCAGTCCAAGAACACTAGTGAAATCGTAATACATAAACAATGTATGGGTCAAGTACATCATTTCCTTTCTGCTAAATCTTGTGTAGCAAATCTGATGTACCTTCAACCGCACGCAAATCAAACTCTTGGTTGATTGCTCGAGGTTTTTGTTCTCATAAATAACTCCCATCTTCTTTATAATTTAACAAATAATTATAAAGCTATTAAAACTTATATTTTTTTTTTTTGCTATTTAAAATTATTTTGTTCATTGTAAATGTGCTTTTCTAATAGTAAATATGAAGAAACATATAACGTTTCATGCTTTAAATAAGAAATAACAACTTAATAACAATGTGTTGTTTTGTTTGGAGTAGCTTCTTATTCTTTTCCTGTATCATCTAAAATATCACGAAGCTCTGTTATTGATCCACAGTACCTTTTATTTATATGAAAGATCTTACTGATATTTACCTCTCAATCCTGCTTTCATGAAGAATAAATATATCAAACTAACTTATGTTCATCAAAAGCATTATTCAATATATTGGTATATAAAATGGCTACATTCTTTGACGTCATGTATTAAATTAGGTATTAGGTGAATATGCCTTAGCTTTTGTAATGAATAGATGAATTTACAATGCACTATATTGTGCACTAAAATTGACTGCTTGACTCGAAAGCAAACCAAAACTGGATAACTCTAAACAATCGATTTCGGAAATCACGACATTTTCGACTATTTCTACCTGCAATAGAACTAGTTTGTTTAAAAAGTAGAAAGTTTTGAGGACATAGAGAGTTCAATACCGTATATTGGAAACTCACAAGAATTAGTTAGACGCTGGTTCCATTTTCACATCCTCTGAAAGTATATATTTGAAACTTGTTTGTTATTTACAAAAAAAAATCTAACTATTTCAAATATTAGTATGCCATAATAAGTTTAAGAATACTTACTTAATATGTTTCGTAGCGCCTGAATATGGATTTCGCCCTATTACTCGAAATGCAGAAGAACCGTAAACGAAAGCTAAAATCATCAGAGCGTGTATTGTATGAAATTGCTTCATCTTGCACTCTTGTTACAACTGAAATTAAAGTTATTCAATATTTTGTTATGCGAAATAAGAATCAAGATTTACAACATTATCACCAATATCATTTACTATATGGACAGAATAAAATGAATACAAAACAGTTATTCATTAACATTGAAATATACTTAAATGTTTCCATACAAAATACAGTTATGATGCAGGAGTTTAGTGACATTCTTCCTTTGGAACATAAGAAGTCTCTGTGTTTTTAGGAAAACGTTCCATAGTCCATCAAATACAAGTTTTCTTGCTTTATCATTTCATTGTCTAGGAAAACATAGTTTCTGTTTAAAACTTCAATGAGTGTAAAAGATAAATTCGGATAGTAAAATACATACATTGTAAATGAAATTTCACATACAGTGCACAATATGCCCCGTAAAAAGTTCACATTATGTTCCAGTTTTACCACGTTTTTAGTGCATAATATATGAAAATTTTGTGAAATTAATACAAACTACGCAACAGTTTAGCACATGAAATTCTGGCGTCTTGATACCTAATTCTGTTTCAAACAGTATGGTATGGTATGTTATCCCGTAGGATTTGCGTGCTGAAATTGATGTTTTGGATGTTTTGGGCTGATTTGGGACCAGGCTGTCCAAAGATGGCGAGTGGAAAATTTTCTGACCCTTACACCCCTCTCTGGAGGGCAATTAGGTTTCGGAACTGACCCGGCACATATCTCTGGTAATAATGAAGGGATTTTCAGTATCTTAAGGTCGTTGTAGGGGTTTCTGATGATACCGACCCCATTTATGATAATTTTGAAGCGACCTGATGTAGTTTTACCGCTTTAGTCAATTCCTAGTGTTGCTTAAAGTAAAAAATTAAGGTCATTATGAATTTAAATAGTTCGTTGCACAAAGTTTTAACACAATTTGTTGCTAAATATAGTTTATTTTTATTGCAAGGTTCAGGTTCACATCCATCAAGCATTAACAATCATTGGAGAGTAACCATGTCTGAAAAGAAGTGTGTCATTTGCAACAAGGGTGCTACCTCAAGAAGGAAACTGATTAACAATCCTGATATGGTTGAAGAACTTACATCATGTTGTAGAGAGCAGCTAGACCTAGGTAAGTTTGACTTCAAAGAGCTTCATGATCAATTAACCAGCCTGAGTGAATCGGAACGGAACTTGGTGAATTACTACAGTGAATGTCGGAAACCCATTGTCAACAAGACTATGACTGAACGACTCCGGTGTAAGCGAAACCGTTCTGACTCTACTGCATGCGCTTTGAGAGGGCCTGGTCGCCCTTCAACTTCCAATGATTGTGGTCGGCCTAAAAGGGAAAATCTGTTCCAAAGGCAGAGGTGTGCTTGTTTTCAAGTTGTACCTTCTGCCCTAATGACAATACAGAACGGCTCCACGTTGTGTTTCATCAGACAAGATGGGTGAAAATTTACTGCAGATACATCTGAATACTAATGATGACCATGACCAAATTTGTGTATCAGAGTAGGAGGATCCAGGCGATGCATCCGCTCTTGAAAAGTACTATCACAAAAAATGCTTGCACTATCATCAGTTCACCTATGCTTCAATAGAATATAGTAACGTTCAGCTCCTACGCTCAATCTGTGACGAGGAGTTGTTGCAGTCTGTTGAAAACAGTCTCACTGATGGGGATGCTTTCCTGAATATGGCTGAAGTAAATGATGCATTTGTCAATTTTGACAAGCTATCGGGTAAAGATAAACGAAACGGAAAACTACCGCAAACATCTGAAAAAGCTTATTTCAGATCGCCTTCCCAGTGTCCAGTTCATCAAATCTTAACGGAAGAACGAACCTGAAAAGATTGTTCTCCCGAAGCGATGGATCTTCGATCTGCTCTCCTTGAAGACGGCAAGACGCTTTGCTACATGAAAAAATGGCCACAATTCTACGCGATGAAATGATGCAGTATCGCAACTGGTCATTCACTGGCAGATTTGACGACTTAGAAAATCCAACATTACTGCAGTTTTTCTTAACACATCTCCTGTTTGTTCGTCATGTTCTCAAAGCTTCTGGGATAAGGAATGCTGAAGTCGATAAGACTGTTGATGTTGGTTGCGAGTTTCTCATTCGAAACACTCGCAATGATCGACAGGTGAAGCATCAATGGAAGAGGGACGGTGGCTTTCAACAAACTGTTCAGACGCCCCTCTCGATGGGCTTACAGCTCGCCGTTCATCCCAGAGTATGTGATAAGAACCTCATCAACAACCTGGCAGAGATGTACATTTGGTGTTACTATCAGAAGATAATTCACATTGAAAAGTTCATACAACAAGGCGTTCTTGAGCGAATGAAAGAGACTGGTGGGTTTTGTCTGCCAGATTTTGTCAAGAAAGGAGTCAACATCTGGTTTGCCGTTGATAATATAGATCTATTGGAAGACGCACCGACAGGACAGAATACATTTCATGGCAAGGCTGTCGTCATCAATCAGCGAGCAGAAGATGGAGAATCTGTCAATGGGCCATTTGTTATTCCATAAAAACTGACACCTGTACCCCTGAATTTCAAATTGAAGTATTTACACGAACCAGTCATAAATAAAAAACCCATGCGTTTTGCCACCTACCAACTTGGAAAGAGGAAGAGTATACTATCAAAAGACTTCACCCACACCTGGTCCCTTGCTCATTGCTATAGTACAGATGAGATCAGCTATAGGAACACGAACAACCAAAAAGTAGAAATAGAAGAACAAGAGGAGGCAGGGCAACAGGTAGATCCAGCTGACTCTCCAGATATCCAGGATCAGATTGATCCTCATAAAGAGTCAATTCTTTCCGTAAAAGAACATGTGAGAAAGGATGAGAAGTTGGCAAAGGAAGCAGTGATACGAACATGGGCTGCCTCTAAGTCCTTCCTACTATCACAATCTTCACAGAATGAAGGCACGACGAAATCAGAGGTTATTGATCTACTCTTCATAACGTCTCCCACGGACTATGCAACCCTGCACACGGCTCTGATATTGACTCAGGGCATATCAATTTCCGTGGTCAGACCCGATAGAAGAACCATCATAACGCTTGATATGGATCTGTATAACCGTGCCCTTTAGATTCAACAGTCAGTAGGTAACACCAACTCGATCTTCGAAGTAGGCGGTCACCATATTGCGTTCGCTGCCCTGCACGCACTTGGCAAAACCATTGATGATAGTGGAATGGATATGTGTGCCATTGAAAGAGGCACATATACATCTGCAGCTCTTCGAGCTATATATGGCGGCAAGGCCTATAAACGGGTGTCGAATATCATATCGTAAATAGCCTGGCAATAATGTTCATGAAATTTGATGCACTTTCTTCTGACATGCCACGTGGGCCTCTACGTGCCCAATACAATGCATTTAAAAAGGCTATTATCAACGTAGTCCAGACATGGTTGTTGTCTACAACAGCCTACAGTCCTCATATGCAAGAACTTTCAAGCCACTTGAAGAAGAAACTTACATAGGAGAGCTCGCTGAGTTCCTCCTGCAGTACCTTGGACAGGTTGAGATTCTTCTACAGATTATCTGTGCCTCCTGCTCAGGTGATTTGGAACGTTATCTGGCTGCACTAGAGAATCTGATCAAGTACTTCTTTGCGTATGATCAACTGAATTATGCTAGACTCATGCCAGTCCATCTTGCTCACATGAACGCCTTGGAACAGGATGATAAAGCTACATGGGAAGCACTGAAGTCTGGTGATTAGCTTGTGGTCAAATCTGAGGTCCCCTTCACTCACCTTTTCACTGACCAGACACTTGAGCAAGAAATCAAGAAGTTGAAGCGCCATTGTGGTATGGTTGGCTTGAGTCAAAATGACGCCAAACATTGAACCACCCAAAGTGCTCATTGTTGACGCAATGGCTGTACTTGAGATCGTGAAGAAAACACCAACGGTGCAGAAGCTCTTCGACCTCCAAGAGGCATTCATCAAGCGCATTGACATCATGATGGTTTGCTATAGTGAGGGACAAGTTGTGTTTGACCGTTACCAGGAGCAATAGCTGAAAAAACAAGACAGGTAAGAAGAGAGCAGTGACATCCACAGAATTTAAAATTAACTTACAAATGAAACTGACGATGTCTTTAAGAGAATTTCTCTCCTCATCAATGACCAAAGCCAGTCTTACATCTATGTTCGCCCAAGCTTTGCTGCAGTATTTCTCGAGTAGTAACACCTGCAAAATGGTTGTTGTCAATGATGTGAAGATTAAAAGCAACTACTTCGAGGAAGACCATTCACATGAAGAGGGCGACACACTGATACCTCATCAAGTTCTTACTTCTGTAGCTGAAAGTGACTGGCGGGAAGTATGTGCTTGGTCACCAGATACCGATGTCCTGACAATCCTTCTCGATCTGGCGTCTTCTGGACGCCTTGGAAGTCGCAATCGTCTGAAGTTTCTAACTGGAAACGCGACGAAATACAGAAAGATAGATGTATTGGAGCGAGTACGAGTAATTGGACGTAGCAAGTGTCAAGGTCTAATTGGACTCCACAGCTTCTCTCGTGCAGACTGTGGAGGCAAGTTTGTGTGTATCACAAAGAAACCCTGGGCCAGTGCATACATGAAACTTGATGAAGATGATTCAATTGCCAACTGTTTTCGAGAGCTTGGAAAAAGTGATTTACCTACTGAGTTGGTGATTGGCGAACTTCCACCAGTGGTCAAGGATTTGGAACGATTTATCTGCCAAGTGTACTCTTCGTCAGGACTCAGAAGCAATTGTTCCGTTCAAAAAACGTGGAAGGAGAAATGCTACCTCCGACTCGTGTTGCACTCCTACCCCATATAATAAGATCGAATTACATAGCCATGTGTGACAAGTCGTATGTGACCAATAGCCCCAAGCTTACCGCAATTGAAGAAAATGGTCGGCAGTTGGATAAAGGTGTCTACATGCCAGCGCGATGTGACGGACAGGTAATTCGCCCTCACATGATTGTAATAACATTTAGTGCAGTTGGATATTCTTAAAGTAATTTTTATATTCCGACACGCATTGATATCGTCGCATGCATGAAGAGACGCTTGAGTCAACGCCCGGCGTATGTTTGTGTCAGTGGTGGACAATTCTGCCCGAGAGAGCTGGCAACATTGCATCGTGCGATACAGCAGAAGACATTGCGCGCTGCACGGGAGAGGAAACATTAAATGTGCGTCAGCGACAAAGAACTATCATTATACAAGTGTAATTACTTATATATACAAAACATAGTGCAAAAGGATCAGTAAGTTCTAAGGATTTACAGGAACACAAAACAGGACGAAAAGCTGGGATAATCACCGCATAGGAACGAGTAATGTATACCTATTTTTGCTGGACGACTTGTACGCCGCACTGAAGGTAACCCTTTTCGTTTCTCTTAATTATAGACAACCTGTTGAAATCTAATTACATATTTGCAGTGACTATTTGCAAGCTTAAGAAGGGATGCTATATTTTCTTGTGTCGAGTGAAATGACATCGGATTATGTGTAGCATCGTTGCATCAGTCAACAGTGCTCTTGAAAACAAAAAAGAAGTCACGTGATTAAACGCGGGTTGTTGATGCTTAGAACGCTATTGTTGACGTCGTTGTCGATTATCCGATATGCGTTTCTACCTTGCCTTCGTTTAGATAGTTTTTCTGTGGGCAATAACTAAAGAAATACAATTCCACTAAATAAAGGATCCTATTATTCTTTTGGTATATTTAGTTTTGAGTCGTAGTAGTAGTACGGTTTATTTGTGTTATGTTGTTGAATTACAAAATAGTAGAGAAAATCTAGGCAACATTATTCATCATAACAAACTCGAATGCATCATTAGAGTATGAAATAAAGTAAGTCGTAACTAGCTAGCATTCATTGGACTCGAAAGCAAATAAATAAAAAATCAATGCAAACACAAGAATTGTAAGAAAAAAAAAAAGTTTTGTACGGAACCTAAGTAGTCAGTTCAAAACTCCTGTATTATAAAAAGATACTAATAGCGTAAATTAGGTAATATTGTGATACAATAGAATTACTCGCGTGCTACAAGTACATTGAACTGAAGTAATATTAGAGAAAACCTAACTCGTAAAAGTAAAGATAATACTATTAAAAAGATTGTGATACAAGTCGCATACAATTTCTTTAAACTGTCAGGACGTCTGTTAAAGCGACACTTGAAATATAATATAACAATTCTTGATCAGTGCCTATCGGGTATATGTCAACAAAGCACGTTCAGAGATTAAAACCGAATGTCGAAAAATTTAATTGTACTTCGTTAACCAATGTGAAGTACAACCTTGTTACTTGTTAATGAAAAATAAATATTGTTGTGCATGTTAAGTATAAAATATACTTCATCGGACTCGAATGTTCATGGAGCACAGGTGTAAGTAAACGTCGTAAGAGCGTAAGGGAAATATAGTTGCAGAATTAAGTAAAAATTGTGTAACGTTGGGTACCCGGCCGATAAACATTTTCATTAACGATAATCTCTTATAATTTATGTCAAAAGCATTCAGATAAACTTTATTCATTTTTGATCGTTTCGTTATTAGTAGAGTGCATTATTGTGTATGTTACTCCTGTTTTGACACATTCAAACGCACTCAATTTTTGGTAAAATTATCACGTACCTACAGAAGTAAACGCACACACAAAAGAATAATCGCGCGTGTGCCCTGTAATCAGGTCAAATATTAAATATATTCATTGCTTTGTAGTAACATATCAACTTATTGGCGTTTTTGTGTATGTTTTACCTTTTGTACCGACGGCATACCAAAATACCGGAAAAAGTTCGATTTCTGAAAATAGTAATAAAGTATTCTAAAAAGTGTAGAAAGTGTTAGTATTTATTGGAATACTGAAGAAAACATTTCTATTAAGCTATTTCGTGAAGTCACACAAAAAGTGATACATTTCAATATTTTGGTCGGAGTCAGTAGAAGTGTCCGCAGATTTGGGGATTTTTGAGTCGGGGCTCCAAATACTAAAAACGTGGTTTTCCGCCTAAATACAGTGTTTTCCACCCATTTTCAAGCATTTCAACATTCGTCACGCACTTTGCGACCGTTTCCCGCCATTTGCACACATTCATCTATTTGTTAATTTTTGTGCGTTTTTACAGTATTTCGGGCTATTATCGGTATTACCGTTCCACCAACCTTTGTCTCCGGAATTCACTGGCTTACTGGTTTGGAAGTATTATACAGGACCCCAAGGGTGAGCAGTAGGGTTGCCTTTATCCTCGCTCGTTATCACGGAAGCTATATCATCCCGCGGCGCTCTTTTCAAGAGAAGTGGGACGTACACGTTTAATTACTGCCCGGTAAATTATTGTACGGATTGGTACTCCGGGAGGAAGGAATTCTTCACTTACCAAGAACCGTCATAGCGATGCCTCATAATGCCTGCCCCTCGAGCTGTGGTTGAACTTACAAAACGTGCGTGTAAGGCACGCTGTTCAAGAAGGTGTAGTTGCTGCAAAAATGGCCTTCATTGTACGCCGTTCTGAGAGTGCTATGCCGCGGACTGTACAAATACGATCATGGATTTCCATTAGGAAGAAGATGACGAGTGATGCAACCTATTTGTTTCCAAATTAGGACTTGTATTGTGCTGCATTTTGATTTCAGTTAAATCCGTTGTTTATTTCTTTTCATATACTAGTGTATCATGCGCAATAACTGAAATGTATCACATTAGTTTCAATATCGTAACAGGAATGAATGTGTAATCAAGAAAACAACTGCACCAAACGTTTTCCCATGTTTGACCCCCCCCCCAAAAAAAAAGTGGTACTGCAAGACTAGGTTCTTACTCGTTAACTTTATAATGACATTGCATTTTGACTTTAAGCAACACTAGAAATTGATTAAAACGGTAAAATTGCTTCATGTCACTCCCAAATTATCATAAATGGGGTCGGTATGATCATAAACCCCTAAAACGACCTTAAGATCATAAAAATCTCTTCATTATTACCGGAAATAGGTGCCGGGTCAGTTCCGAAACCGAAATTCCCCCAGAGGGGGTGTAGGGGTCAGAAAATTTGCACCCTTCCATTTTTGGACAGCCTAGTAATAAATCAACCAGAAACATGTACAAAAAAAATCATCACGAAAATCCTACGGGAGCTGTTTTGTTTACATGCCATACCGCACTATTATATGATCAAAAGAGTATTCGTTGTTCTTCCACTAATTGGGCTGTTTCTCCGCATCGTAACACCACATGGTCTGGGGTTGAAACCACACCACAGACGCGGCACAGGTTATCCTCGAAGAGTCCAAGATCCCTCAGCCTCTGCCTGTATGGACCATGACCAGTTATTAAATGTAGTAGGCCTCCCTCTATTTCCACTTGCATCTTCATCCTCTCAGCCATGTCTGGAAGATACTATGAGTTCCTCTTGCTTTAGGTATATTATCCCAGAATGTTTGCCACTCACTGGTCAGAATCTCTTGTATTTCGCCTGTTTTCAGCTTGTTGATGTATTATCTGCTGTATCCTATCTTGCCTTCCTTTTTTGATCCAGTACGCGGTGCCCATTCTTTTAATTTCCAGGTACCTGAGCATGGTCGCGGTCGCGATTTGGAGTGCATCTACCGGAGTGGTTCTGGTACGCACCTGTCCGTCTCAGTAGTAACTGTCTTTGTGCTCTGTTTATGATTGTTTGTTGTTTCACATCATCCATCCGGTGGCTCCAGACGCTAGTGGCACATCCTACTATCGATCTAATTATGACGTCATGGTACATCCTTATTATTTTCATAGGTACTTTAAATTCGTTGGTTGCTATATTTACAATTTTATGAGAAACTTTTGCTGCATTATTTTTTACTGTATTTACATGGGATCTAAAATTAAGCTTTTCGTCAAAAACGTTACGCCTAAGTATTTAAATTCCTTTTCTTTTGATTGTTGTGCCGTTTACTTGTATTATCGGACCTCTGTTGAAGTTCATGTTTCCTTTAAATAGAACAAATTTAGTTTTCTCTGCTAATATAGTTTTCCACCATGACGCCATTGTTGTTATTATTTCATTTGCCCTATTTTTGATCTCATTTCTTCTATTTCCTTTGATAACTACCGCCAGGTCATCCACGTATCCAACGACCATTTCCATATATTCCATATTATTTAGCACTTCCAGACATGGCTGAAACATTATATCCCAAATAATTGGGCTCAGCAGAGATCCCTGGGGGCATCCTTAAGTTGTTGATTTTGCAATGGTGCCTTCAACCGTGTCTATTTTTATTTGTCTATCCTGAAAGTAATTTCTTAGAACCATCTATACAGATGAATTTATACCTAAATTATTAAGCTCCTTTAGTACTCCCGGCCACCAAACATTATCAAATACGCCTACTATATCAGAGACAATTCCTGTTACATAATTACAGTTGTCTTGTTTGAGATTATTTATAAAATCACAAATTCCGTTAATCGCATTCTCGGTCGACTTTCCTCGTCGAAATCCATATTGTAGAATAAAGGTTTGTATGTTCTCTCTTTTTCGTTTATTTTTTATGCTAAAACTTTTTCGAAAATCTTGCTAATAATGTTCAGTAGGCAAATCGGTCTGTACTATTTAGGATTCGACCGAGGTTTATCATCTCCCTTTAGTAGCACCACAAGATTTGCGATCCTCCACGGTTTTGGTAATTTTCCTGGCCTCAGACATTCGTTCTAAAGTCTCGTCAGGTAAGGTGTCCAAATTTCCATAGAATTTTTACATATTTCTCCTTTAATTCCGTCTGGACCAGATGCCTTTTTTGCTTTTTTTAAATTTTATTCGGCTGCGACTTCATCATTTGTTATCATTGGTGGATTCAAGTCTATGTTCAAATCCTGGATATGCCTTACTTCATTTTAACTATCTGATTTTCTTCATTATCCTCGTCTATGTTGTCATCTGGGAATAACTTTTGTAAATCATATTTCCATTGTTTCCTTCCAGGTTTTTGTATATGATACGTCTTCTCCTTTTAGCGTGTTAAATACTAATTTAGTTTTAATTTCGTTCATTACTCTTTTGTAGGGCATACCCCACACATCCGTGCTAAGATTTTCTTCCACAAACTTACTCCATGTCTTCTGTTTCGTGTTGTAAACTTTTATTTTCATATTGCTGCTTGATTTGCCGATATTTTTCGAGCCTTGTTTGTCGTAGTATGTGGTCTCCACCCGCTTTATAACTCTTCCTACTTGCTTTTAGGTTTCGTTTTAATTTTATTAGTTTCCTAGCTTATTGTCTTTTTAGCCTCATTTATGTTTGGCGATGTAGAACTTATAATTGCATTTGTTGTTGTATTTTCTAGGTTAGTTGTCAATTCGTCAAGGTTTATTTCATGTTCAATTTCTAGGAGTATTAAATTTCTTTGATTTTTTTCATATTTAATCTTTTAACGTTATATTTAAATGTATCATCTTCTTCCTGCGTTATTTCTGTTTAAATTGATTTCAAAGCTGATTACACCATGCTGACATCTGAATCCTGTACCCTCCAGTTTCGGATCCATAGATGTAAATTACCTTTTGACATTGTTATGTCTATATTGCTCTCCGCTCCAGCTCTGCCCTGAAATGTTGGTGGTTGATCTGCTATGTTGTGAACTGTTAGGTTATACTGATTTATTATATCGTCATATTTTTCGCCATTTTCATCCGTTCTAGGGCAGTTCCATAGCGGAGATTTTGCATTAAAGTCTCCCAACACCAATATATTTTCCCCTAAATTTCGCGCTAATATTTCCTCTAATCTATTTGCAAACACGTTCACTGAAATTGAAAATTGGCAGTACATATTTACAAGAGTTATTATTTTACTGTTTAATTGTATTCTTATAACTTGGGTCCATCTGCAAGTATTTTGAGTGTTTACTCGAACGTTTATTTTCTTATTAAGGATCGCCACAGTCACCATTGGATTTGGATCTTCCGGCACCAGGACCATTGCGTCGGTTCTCATTGCAATCAATCTTCCCTTATTTATATAGGGTTCCTGAAGGTATGCTATGTCCACCTTCTCTTTATCGCAGTATAGCCTAAGTTCTTGGGTGGCTAATTTGGATTTGTCCAGATTTACCTGGACTATTAGAAACATTTCTGGTTAGGGCTGTCTCGTGTGGACATAGCACGCTGGGAATTTTTTCCTTGGGATAAATACTGTGCACCCACACGCCATCACGAACTGTCTATAGACTTTTTTGAGCTGTAGTGTCTCATTTCTTTTTGCGAGGACCTTATCCACTAGTTCTTGTAATTCCTTTGGTTCTGTCGTGATGCCATTCGAGCGCATATTTATCCTATCCACTTCCTCAATTACTGGGAAGGTGATTGTTTTCCCGTTGGGGTGGATATTTCTTACAATAATTCTCAGCGCAGCCGATAGCAGCTGTGGCTCCTCAAGTCTTGATAGGATATAGCCGTTGTTCAGACTCTCATAGAATTTGTAGGATTGAAAGTAGTTACCTCCTTTACCTTTTCTCTCCTCTGTTCTTTTTCTATCGCCTCGATCTTTTCCATAGATTCTTGCCTCTCTCCTCTCATTTTTTGTTTTTTCTTCTTCTTGTAGAATCTTGGAATCCACTGCTTCCATCCTCTTCTCTTCTTCCTGCTTTTTTCTTCTCCATTTACGTCTCGTTCCTCCGTCACCACATCTCCTCCGTCTCCCTCGTCGAAGCTTTAGTCACTCTGGGTTCCCCATCACTGTTCTCTCCCTCTGATTCTTCCTCGCTCTCCTCGCTTTCAATTTCAAAGTATTCCATATTCTAGTAACTTCTGTAGGCAGTGTTGCATCTTGTACTATCATTTCTAATCCCACGTTTTTTGTTGTTTTCTCCCATTTTTAAATATTAATAATACATCCTTAAGGTCTGCCCGCCATAGGCCTATTCCTATAGCTGGCATTTGAATCCTAATCCTTTCCTCGCATTCCAGTATTGACAATAGTTCCATTGTCAGTTCCAAATCTATCAGGAAATCTTTGGCTGTTGACTTTATGTTGACTATCTTACAGTTATATCGATTTTTTGATAGATAAATTTCCATTTTCTGTTTATTGTCTAATTTGATATCCAACTTCTCCATCTAATCTAGATCATATTTGTCGTGTGACAGGGGAATATTTCAACCAAACCAACATATTTCGACTCAGAGCGATGTACCTCTATTGTTTATATTTATTTTTGGACCTTTGTCCGCCCTCGTGATCAATGCTCTTTTCTATATCGTCAGTGTTTATTGCACAATTTCTACCAAAGCTGCACATTTTGACTCCGATCCATGTACTTGAAAATTTGTCATGCATTTTCCGTACCACCTGGCGCCATCTTGACAAAATGGACTTTTCCCTATATCTTCGGCGTTAAAGGGAGTATTCCAACGAAACCAAAATATTTCGACTCCGATCCATATACTTGAATGTTTTTCATTTGTTTTCGGTACCAACGGCCGCCATCTTAAAAAGTATACCTTTCCCTATAGGGACTTACTACTTTCCCGATGATATAGGGACTTTTCCCTATATCATCGGTGTTTATTGCAAAATTTATACAAAACCTACGCATTTCGACTCCGATCCATGTACTTGAATATTTTCATGCATTTTCGGAACTATAGACCATAATCTTGAAAAATGGACTTTTCCGTATATCTTGGTCGTTTATTGGATATTGCAACCAAACCAACGTATTTCGACTAAAAGCGATATACCTCAATGGTTTTCAATTATTTTCGGTACCTTCGACCGCCATCTTAAAAAAATCCTATATCCTAGGTCTACATTGCACAATTTCTACCAAACCAACATATTTCGACCCCGATCTATGTATTTGAACGCTTTTCATGCATTTCGGTTTCTTCCGGCAGTGATATTGATAAATAAAGTCCTTTTATATCTTCGTTTTTTTTTAATATTTGCAGCAAACTACCGAGTTTGATACAGAGATACAGGAAGAGAAGGTTATGGGTAGTATAAGAAGTGATGGAAATGGAGCCATGTTGAATTCAGTATTGGTGTCAAGCGAATACATGTGAAGAATTCAAAGCCTGAACCACTGCAGCTAACATTAGGATAAAAGTAGAGGGCGTCTGTGCTCCAAAGGTTCAAGGGCGTGTTATAGGAATCATTGGTCATACTGTGATTAACAACGGACTTTCTAGTTAGCTGAATTTCAGACAAATCGAAACATGAAGTTAATTCTTAATTAGAAAAGAGTATCATACTTACAGCTCATTCATTATTGATCTGATGTTAGAATAAATTCGAAAAATATATGTTTATTTTATAAATAAGAAGCATTACGACAGAATCCAAGTTTCGTAGTCGGTATTTCAGTATAGTTGAAAAAAAAATGTTTTGAAATTTCACAACTGATCACGTTTTGAAATCGACAGCCATTGGTTAAGATTTTACAGCTAAATATTTCCAGCAAAAGATTAGTTTGCGAAACATTTCGGAGCTATTGCAATTTGCGGGAGAGTAATGGAATTATCCATGCAGTCTCTCCCGTCAAATTTATTAGCTTTCTGAGTGTCTCGGGAACATAATTTTCTACAGAAAACATTAGCCGTAAAATCTAAACTAACTTTGTCAGTTAGTAGAGTACACAATTTTCTTAAATATACTCACAAATCGTATTACTAGAATGCGTTTACTAAAAAAAGAAAGGTGTACAGGTTTTTCTTGATCATTCTGAATTGAGATGATAAGGGTCAGAAGTGTGTTCTGTTGAAGGAAGGCCAAACTTAATTTATGATGAGGGCCGGGCGAACAATTATTGTTGCTACCCTGCACAAACAGAATAATTTGTTAGTTGAGGGCAGCGGCGGAGTCATTATTGGTCAGTAATTGCAACTTAATATTTGATATGGAAGGTTGACGAACCAGAAATGGGATTAGTTGTTGAAGAATTTCTTGCGGTCGTGAAGATACCGGTCCAAACGGAAAAGATCACTTAAACCATAAGGATCAACCTAGCAAAGAGATACATTTTAGAAGTATATGTACTTAGGAGCATATGTAACAAGCTAAAATGAGGTCACGAAAGAAACAAAATATTCCTTATTATCGGGCAACGCAAACTTATATTCAGTCCAGAAACTCCTAACATCGCAATTAATATCAAAGGAATTGAAATTGAAAATATTCAAAAAGGTTATTCTGCCGGTAATACTTTACGGTGGCGAAAGTTGGAGTACGACCCTAGTAGATGAACATAAATTACATGTGGAGAAAAATAGGACTTTGGGAAAGATATACGGGCCGAAACGGGACGCGGTGACTGGACAATAGAGGAGATTTCATAATGAAGAACTTCACGGACTGCACAATTCATCAGATGTAAGAATTATGAAATCGCGACAACTAAAATGGGCAGGCTATACAGCTCGGATGGGGAAAAATCAAAGATTATATTCTATTTTTGTTGGAAAGCAGGATGGAGAGAGATCGTTATGAAAAGCAAAACGTCGTTGGGAAGACAATATCAGAAGAAATGTTCGTGACGTAGGTATTCGTAACGAAAATTGGTTTGATTTTGACCAGCATAGACTCCAATGTAGAACGTGTGTTACAGCGGGGATGACCTTACGAGTTCCATAAGCCATAGAATTAGTCTACCATGGTAAACACAAAAATCCTCTCGATTAAACTCTCTCTCTCTCTCTCTCTCTCTCTGTCTCTGTCTCTCTTCCCATTTCTCTGTCGTCTTTCTTGTTGTCAACTAATCTACATATCTAACCTGATAATTTAATTACCTGGAGAAGAAAGAAAACTTTCAATGAATTTTCCATCAGCGCTTTAAAAAGACGCTCAGAAAATAATGTTAAAACATCAATTTTAAAATATCCATATCTCTATAACTGGCCAACCGATCTAAATTCTGTTTGTTTTAGTTGAAATTGCACATAACATATTAAGAAACATCTCGCGAAAAAAATATAATTTTCTCTGGCTTGGGTGCAAGAGTCCACTTGCTCCCTATTGGGCGTCCTTGGCGGGGGAAGCTGTCCATTATCTTTTTATCATGTGAAAACTCTTTCATGAAACCTTGCCACCACTTTTCTTGTATATTTGTGATGTACATGTCTTTGCATTTGTGAAGTTCCTTTTTCTCTTCTTTTTTTACCAAGGAAGGGTGAGAGCAACCGGGTGTTGGAAAAATAGGTAACCTAAAAATATATAATATATCATCATGTAGAGGACCACTAAACATGAACCGAGTTCTTTTCAAGAATTTCGAAACCAGATAGTTGTTTCGGAGATAGAGGCATGCGAAGCTAGTACAGCATCGTCACAAATGACATCTCCAGAAATGCAAGTGCTGTCTGTTTTTTCGATGTGTTTAATTTAAAAAATATATTTTAATACATTATCTTAATCCCCTGGGGATATTTTGGTATGAGGGAAAAATTGGTAGGCAGATTGTTGCTGAAAAAAAAATCCCCCATCCCCCAGTAATTTCGCACCGTGCTGTCGAGAAAGAATTCACTCATGAAACAGGACAAACTATGTATTGATGGAACAAAAGTACTTATGTCAACCTTGGAATGTTCATTTCTCATTTCATCATGGAGTCAGAAGCGACATCTACCAACATCTACGAAGTCAGAAACATGAATTTTGGTAGTTACAGAATACTTGAAAAAAATAGAATGTTGCTAAAATTTGAAACTGTACTGTCCCGTTTTTGCCATCCCAATGTCCGGTTTTGTTTTTAAGATATATGTGGTTAGCCTACTTGGATGTGAACGTTTACTTATGGCCTTCGGAACCGGCAAAGCTACAGTTATATCAATGGAACGGAAAAAGCCGTATGACGGTGGAGAAATCTGAAGTTGTTCTTTGGCTTTTTATATCCTTCATGATTGTGACATCACATTTAACTTCTCAGAAAGGAAAAAGAGTCAGCTGTGTACTCTGGAAATCCTTTAATAATGGGACAAGTGTCTTTAAGATCTGGTCGTTTAGCCCAACTGTCAAGAAAAGTATGGCTAATATCTCCAATCTTTAAAATCCTTAGTCTTAAATTACCGTACGAAGCTCCATGCCTTTATCACTAAAATGCACGATTTTGCACATATACTCCGGAATACTAATTTAAATATTTCTTATGTAAAACTAATTTGATCGTCTTCTCCGTTTGGTACAGTAGATAGAAGAAAACGTATATTAATACGTGCAAAAGTCCCCGCTCTTTGGTGCGGGGTGAATTATGTTGCCAACAGTTATTGAGCCTTTTAACAATACTCGCTTCCATATGGCGGGCTGCACCCTAAACTTGGTAGGTTTTGGGGGACTGCGCCCCCTTTATAGTAACCAGTCTCTCCTATGAGTAGGTGAGAATAATTAAACATTCTCCTTCAGTTCAGACTTGGCAGAAATGAATGCGGTTTCTTGATGTCTCATCTACGTGATAACCCGGAAATACGAAAAAAAACAGAATGAACAAAATCTGCCCAGGAGCCTCTTTTTGCAAACTTTTTTTTAATATATATATATATGTTATCGGCAAAGTGTAAAATCCCGGTATTCTATAGAATACCTAGGTAATGTAAAGGATGCCTGATGATTTTAGGCAAACTATGAAATATAAGTTTTCTGTGAAAATGTTACATACTTTTCCTAGGCATTCTATACAATTCCTAGGCATTATACAGAATGACCAGTACCATTTAAGCAAAGTGTTAAAATGGCACAAGATGAGAAGCCTTTATTAATTAATACGCATTTGAAACTGAAAGATCAAAACTACGAAATAAAGCACAGGATATTCTTACAATGAAAACAATGAAAGCAGAACTGAGATTGAAGTACTTGTTACAGTAAGTACACCCTTTCCTTCTTCACACAAAAACACTTAAAGAAGAATGCGAACCGAATATTGTTACCGGTAAAACATAAAGCAGAACTGGCCTGACCTACTTGTTGCAGCAGGGAAGGCTAGAGTGACATTTTGAATTGCACTTAATTTTCTTTTTCACACAGACACCTCATATTTTTGCATTTGGTCTTGCACATACATCTGAGGAATCCTTGGCCGCTTCCTGTGGACTGAGAAAAGCTGCAGATCAGAAAGATTTCGTGGTCAGGAACGTCTTCAATTCTCATTAAGTTCTTTTGACATACGGTGAATTCCGATATTGCGTAGAGTTGCTTCAAGATTCCTCATGCAGTTCCAAGTCGGTAAAAGCCATCATCCGTAACGTTCATAACAACTGCCAACAGATTACGTGAGTCACCCTGCCCTTTGTCGATGTCGGGAATCGGAACTCGCACAGTGACACCCAAAGGTACAGGAGGATTTTTTTTGTCATAATTCATTTTCATTTTTTTTCTACTTGAATCTCAAGGTTCAATTTCGATTCCATTTTACTTTGGATAGCTTTCTCAATATTAAAGTAAACATTGCACAAAATGCTAACCCCATAACCTTCTACTTCGTTAAACTTTAGGAGAATGTCCACAGATGGTATGAACGTTTCGGCCACACTTTTGACATGTATGAGCACCGCTGGTTTCTTTTAAGCAGACACAACAGATATCAGAAAAAGAAGGATTTTCTGTAACCACGGAAATGGAAGGCTCTTCGATAACCATGGCTTCATTACTGTTTTGGTTTCCTCCATCATGAATTGCATTCTCATGTATGTCTTCTGCAGGGAGCTGTGCCTGTTGCATTGATTCGTCTCGTCTTTCTTCCTGCTGTTGTGTTGTTTGTACGCTCTCTATTATTTTTTTAGCTCTTCCTCAGTCTCTACGTCTTGTAAAACATCGTCAGGCAGGGACGACGTCGAGAGACTTACTCTAGCTTTGCAGCCGAACAGAACTTCGTATGGTGACTTGTTAATCCCAGAATGAAAAGCTCTGTTTTTTATAAGTTGGACGAACTGCAGTCCCTCACTCCAGCAGCTAGTTTTTTCATCTTGCATCCAAGCATACAGTATATTTGCAATGATCTGATTTGCTCTTTCGACGCTCCCCTGACTTTGAGTGGTGCGGCTTACCATGAACGATCTTCAAGGTTGGCCAATACTCCTTTAGGCTGCTTACCACATTGTTTGCAAATTCCCTGCCGTTATCGGACTGTAGAATCGTTGGAGCACCAACCAACGTAAATATATTGATGAGGTTGTAGGCTACTTCTTCCGCTCTCTTTGATTTCAGAGCCCTGAGAACTACAAACTTAGTGAGATGATCTTGGTAAACCATTATAAACTTGTACTCTCTATAAGGATGGGACTGAAAATCGATGAGATCGACCTGACAACGAGAAATGAATTCCAAAAAGAAAACATTGACTTGACCACAACACATTTTTAATCTTCTGGCAAGACTCACAAAGGTGAATGTACAGCTCAATATCATGACGGGTAATGTTCTTATACTTGGGTAAAAGTTCTTTCAACATCCTGTCCCGTCCTCCATGATCAATAACCAAATCGGCCTTATATAGTATGTCAAATAACTCGGAGTCCGCGAGGTAAAATTGAATAGCACTCGTAATTTCTTTAACAGGATAGATCAACTTAGTCTTATTCTAGACCATCACTACGTCATAGTGTTTAAGCAGCCAATAGTCCCATGATTCCTTCTTCATGGTCGTCTTAGTCTTTTTGACATCGTCGACTAACTTTTGGTAACTGGTTTCGGTTAGGAAAACAATTTTCAGCAGCATTGACTCTTACTTGAGATAATTCATCACAGAACCGTCGTTGCATGTCAGCATGGCGTGATTCCTGTCTTAGCACTTCATTCCCTTCCGACATGGTGATACAAGAACAACGGGAAAGGATGACGGGAGAGCGCCTGTGGAACCTCAGCTGGATGCTATACACTGGAGAACTATTATGGCGATATCCGTGGCGTGATAGTTGAACGTCGTACAACAATACGCTGTCTTGAGATAATTATTGACGTGTACGGCACTCATGTGCATCACAACCATTAAACAAAGACCTGAATGCCACCACAAACAGTAGTGGCGGGAAAAATGGCGAGATTAGGCGTATTATATACTTTGCCGGCAGACAATCCGGTAAAGTATACAATGCCTAGGCAATGTATAAAATATCAATCATTTCATACTTTAACGTTCGATTTTAGGCATTCTATAGAATGCCGGATTTAACATTTGCCGGTAACATATATATTATAAAAGTGTTTGATACAAATTTGTTTAGAAGTAAACTGAAATGGCTAGAAAATGATACATTGCTCCACTACATATTTAAAATGTTATGTTAAAAAGCCCGTAGACCTATTTTAATGTGTTTTTTTTTCAGTTTCCATAAATGAATTCTCCCCATGCTCTATTGTGACGCACTTTTTCTTGAATCTCCTATAACCTAAATGGTCCAATGAAGGAAGTTGTTGGTGTAGATTTTGTCCCATTGCCATTAACGATTGTGAATGTCGAACTATAGGGAATATATAAAAATGTTTCCTGTAAAAGTTGTGGTCGCTCTGAATAAACAACATATTACCAAATTCTATTTTAGATTTTTTCCAGTAAAGGTACTTTTTCCAGAACACTGGTTGTGCAAGCAGTAAATATAACTTACGGGTGCTTATCAACTAGATTCTTATTTAGGTTTATAAACGGCTTTCCTCATTTTGAAATTATTGTCATAGAGAGAAATTGAACTTGCGAATCTTCACTAAGATTTTGAGGTAGAAACTATTTTATCTGTGCTCTTATATCTGTTAGAATAAATGACTTCGGCAAGATATTAGTCTTTAGAAAACAACCTTGACTAACAAACAGTAACAAAGCCCTGATAAACATATGAACTTTTAAATTTTACAAACATTGACTGAGTGAAGTAGTGACAACCTCAGAAAGAAATATTTCGTTATTGTGAATGATGAAAGTTCACTTACTTGAGCTAGGAAGTTTCGAGATTCTCTTATCGTTCTTTTGTTCAGATTACTGTCTCCTCAATACTTCCCAATCTCTTTATATATCACACTTAATTCAATGTGCTTGCACCAATGTGCCTTTACGGAATTCGACCATAAATTATTAGGGCTCTTTATTAGAGAAAAGTCGTAACCTCACTCGAATGTATTAAGAAGCTCATACATGCCCAATTCACTATCAAAAATCAGAACTTATGTTTCTATTATTTCGAGCAATTATTCTTTGCAATCTGTTTTGTTTTTGTTGTTCAGTGTAACGTATTTATTGTTCAGATCTTTTCTTTCAAATTTACGTTATCTTTTCCTAGAACCAATTGTGACAGTCTTTTTAACTAGAGTATCTACCTTTGTTCTATTTTTCAAAATTACTATTTATTGTTATTTTTCTAGACTGTAACAGTGATGTTCATTAATGACTTGCAAACAAACGTCCTACTTTCTTGATTATGCTATTTGCAGTTGACTTCAGTATTCTCAGAACAATAAAATATTTTGATGGCTGATTAAGACTCCACAAGACCTTCTCAAGGTAAATGAATGAAGTATTAACAATTGTCTTTGATTTTAGTATAAATAAATATCTTTTAATGTTTATCATCAGACAAAAGAATCTCTTTATTTCTGAATACCAGTTCAATTGAGAAGACTTGCTCAAAGTTGATCATGGACGAATTGGAACCTGGATTTAATGTGGATATATAACAGAAAATACCATTCGTCCTTGATCCCACATATGGAAATTTTTGTCACAATCCGAAATATCGGATTGTACGACCGCCATATCTGTCTGAAAGCATAATCTGGAAATAATAATAATAATCTACATATACACGCGATACTTCTAACTCCCTCTGAAAAGTATGAGCATCTCCTCGTCCATCGTCAGAAAGCTTCCAACAATAAGCAGATTTTTACAGTACTTAGGAATTGCTTAAATATTTAGATATCGCTGCAATAGGATAGTATTTCTTTCTTACTTATCTATCTTGAGGTCTATCAAATCTGATGCAGATTTTCGAATCACTTTACCAACATAAGAGAACGAAAGTTTGACTTCCAGCAGACTTCGAGACTTTCTGTACAGAACATTGAGTAAATATTCTCGTTACGAGACTTGAAGATTGACGACTGCATAAGAAAACCAATAAATGCTCTTATTTATTATCATCAGTTCGTCGGATTTCATTTGTATTCATCTACATTGTTTCATGCACCTTCAAGTTTTATATTTGTTTCCTTTATAATTTTAGGTCTCATGTCATATAGGAAGCAGTAGGTTGCATATATTCTCACCTGATGGGCGATCACCCAGGTTGCTTGAAGAACCTAATAATCCGAAAATCCACAAATTCTATTGTCTTGTAGAGATAAGCTCCAGTGTGGATTTCGGTTTCATTTTCTTGACCTGGTCCACTACTTGGTGCAGAAATACTGCGTGGAAGGGAAAGGATTACATGGCCGGCAATTACGGGGCATGAAAGAGTAGTTCCCCGCCCCCTTTTTCTTCTCTCATCCCATCTTTCGTTTAGTGTAAATAAAATACAAAAATTGAGCATTGAAAACCTTAAATAAAGAGGTTGGGAGTTACTTACTGATTCTCGAGTTTTTTATCTATCGCCCACTGACCATACTACAATAAAAACATCATTTATTAGGAATCCGCGTCAGAAGCGTGTCTCATTTTCTCGATTATTATGAGATGTTACAAAATTGATATTACCAAAATGGTCGCGTGAAATATTTATTGTTGACCGTTTTGTGAAAAGTACTCCCGTCACCAATAAATTCAAAGACTGGAATGTGATCCCATCAAGAGTTGTTTTACAGTAAAAATTACAACGTGTGTTTGTTAGTGAAAAGAAAACCTACCTCATTGAATAAGTTTTGAAACGCAGAAAAGGATGGGTCTATGTCAAATGGCTAGGCTATCCTTCAAGTATGAATAGCTAGGTACGTCGACAAACTATTCAGTCGGCATCATGACGTCATCGGGGCATCGCGATGAATTTTATGTGACGTTACCGTCCAATGCAACTACAGATATATGATAATACCACTACTTCTTATACAACTAAACTTACTCAACCACTTCATTTGACAGGTGATTGGGTTGTAGGTTTAACAGGGATAAGTATCCCGTGGAGTTTTTATAATATTCAAAAGGTTGAACAAATAACAAATCATATTAAGGGAAAGAGAAAGGGGGCGACTTACAATGCAAACTTGTTGGCAGGATACTAGGATTCTATTACTACCATTAAGAATTCCTTTCGACAGCAACGCGAAGGTGAACAGAATGATTTGTTTTCACAAATACTTGACGAAGTTGGTATCAAAGAAAATCATATTGAACATTATCAAAATGATCCTCAAATTGATCCTAGGGAAAAGGGTGATGAGGGTGATATGGTCTTCAACTTTCGCTATAATGCGCGGTGTAATCATTTTTTTAAGATATCGTCATCAGCGTAATATGTAATATGTAATAGGAATGACTTCTGGTTTAGAAAACATATTAGGATATTGTATGGATCCTCACGTACAAAGACTAGCCATTCATCATTTTCCTCCTGCGGAAGAAAAAGATCCCATGTTTAAATCAGTTTCTGGAAAGTTTAGTACCAATCTCGAACATTATATTCCTTCTTAAATGAATGTCTGTCTCGATCTCGTCAAGACGAAACCTACTATTGGTAACATACTTAGAAAAATCAGTGTTCATGAGTATGAGTATGGTAAACTCAAATCTCTTACATTTGATCGTTATCACTATGTCAAAGTAGAAAAGAAATATTCCAATACTCTTCATGTAGACTTAAAAGAACATGGCCAAAAGTTATCATGCCAGTTCGGGATATCGAGCATTGCACTTCATTTTAAACGGAAAGCATGATTTCTTACATTACACTAAGTTCAAATGACGTACGCAACCCTATACGAGGAATACACCCACTCATTTTCGTAATATTTTGAATCGTCGTATTCATCTGAATGATGGATCATCGATGGTTGGACTTAATGAAATTCATATTCCTTTAACATGTTATAACTAAAGACCGGAAGTTATAGCAAAATGCCATAAATGCCATATTTTGCAATTAAAAAAAATCTTTAATAAATGCCATTTTTTAAATTAATTGCCATATTTGCCATTTCCTGACTGCTGATTCTATTTAATTTTTCTTGGCAACAAGAAACGCATGTTACGTTGCTAACTGATAGAGCGAAACGCACTGTCAAACAGTAAGATAAGGAATTGAAGGTCTTCTAGCTGGCCCGTCCGAGGGGCTGAATCACCATATTATTGACCAACCAAGTGCCACACATTCCTGGAAAAATAACAGATAGTAAATAATACTAATTTCTTCAGTTAAGGGAATTCACTCTATTTTGTCTCTTGGTGCTGGTGTGTGAGGTACTGTGCCTTTCTCATTACGCCAAAGGTTGGACTTTCGCTGAAAAGCAAAATTGCTAACTTTGTCAAAGAATTTGGACCGGACGTCTTGTTAGTGAAAACTACGACTTGCAGAATATTAGAAACATTTCTAAAGTTTTGGAGGGCGGGAGCATGGTTGATGTGGGTTTGGTTCCCATTGTTGTTGCGTGTTTTAAATATGCTCCTCTCACATTGGTAGATGTTGAAAGGTCGTTTTTTCGTCTTAAATGAATTTTAACAGACAGGCGACATAATCTAGTGGAAAATAAAAAAAATACTTGTCATCTCATGCAACAAGAAGTATGCTGTGTAGCAGGACTGCTTTCTCGAGAGCCACGGTAGGGTTATCTCTGGTCATTTGTTAGACTTTGTTTTTCATAGACGCATACATAAGCTTATTTCTGTTGAGCTTTTTTGTGCTACAAAAACTGCTAATATTTATGTGCTATACACTTTTTAAAAATTTTGATGTGTCCTCTTTATTGATAATTCAAAGATCATAAATTTAATTAGTGATACTTACATAACGATTATTTTATTAATCATTATTATGTTTTTCATTTTATTAATCTGCGCAAAATTAAACATTTGTGTTATTCACTAAAGATTAACAAAAATGCTTTTTGTTTCTAAGATGAAGTTTTAAAACGAATATGCTCATTCTTTCCACATTAAGTGCCATTTTTGGAATTTATTTTGCAAATTTTAGGGCCATTTTTGGAATTTATTTTGCCATTTTGGGTGTTTTATTTTGCCATAACTTCCGGTCTTTCGTTATAACGTACTTGAAGGCCAAAATATATGGTTTAATTAACGCAATGGGGAATAGGAAAAGAATAAGATTACACCAGGATATTATTCCACTATTCCGCAATTGTTGGATGAACTTAATAAAATTACATCTACAATACGTTTTGAATACTTAAACTCCATCCAAATGAAGACAGATGCAATTATCACATCGTTGTACCTTTCTCCTATGTTTACGTTGTAATTAGGATTCGAACCTAACATTGATCTTTTAGAAATAAAACAAGGACAAAAATAACCGTACTTGGATATTGGATACCCTGAACAAGTGTTTGTGTATACAGATCTGATTCAGCCTCAATATGTAGGTGATATAAAAGAACCATTGCTCCGAATTGTAGCTATGAGTGATACAAATCATGGGAAAGTTCAAACCACTACATTTCAAAACGTTCATTACTTTCCACTATCCAAATTAAGTTTTGATACGAGCGAAACCCTACTAAAGGACCATGCAGCCCGTAATTTGCCATTTGCCTCCGGGACATCGACGGTGACACTTCATTTTATTCGTCTCCTGCAATGACAATAGCACGTCGAGGACGTGGGATCACCTACTTTGCAGGCTCCGTCTACCTACGTGGACATGGTATAGGAAGTTTATTTCGTGGTCTCTATCGATTTGTCATGCAGTTCATGAAACAAGGTGCAAAAGCCGTTCGACGTCAGGCTTTAGAGATAGGAATCCATGTTGCTGGGGATATGATGGAAAATCGATCTATAAAGAATCCGTAAAGGCACCTGTACGTAAAGCAGAATCGGCTTTAAAGACGAAAGCGGAATCGAAACTAAATCAGTTCCTTACCGGTAGTGTTAGGAGACAGGCACGTAAGCGAAAAGCGCCTTGACGTGTTGGACCAACAGTAAAGTGTCGTAAACGTACAAGTACCAAGCCAAGATATATTTTTAGTTAACAAACATGTCTTTCCAGACCCCGGGTAGTAAAGAGTGCAGTACGAATGAATTTGATTTTCTATCTGTACCTATGACACAAGCCGCCATTGAGTCTTCTCGCATGGTTGAATATCGACCTATTTCCACACTCACATCCGAAGGACCGATTGAATTTGTTATTTCTGGAGATACTGCAGAGTATATTCATCCCGCATACCTACCTCTACGCTCTACCTCTACGTTCGATGTAAAGTCGTTCGTGGGGACGGTACAAATTTACACGTAGCTGCAGAAGGACCTCAACCAGTTGCCACCGATATTGTTACACCCGTCAATAATTTCCTCCATTCTCTCCTTGGACAAGTTGACGTTTATTTAAATGATAAAGTAATTTCGTCTTACAATGGAACCTATCCCTATCGTGTCTATTTTGAAACAGCTCTCAATTATTCCAAGAATGCTACCAATACACATTTGAAAACTGATTTATGGTATAAGAATACCGCAGAGTAATTTGATATTCTGGGCAATCCAATTTCAAAAACTGCAATGGTTGCTGGCAGTGCTTCTTTGAAATGTTAGGTCGTCTCTTCACCGATGTTAGTACGATTGAATGTATTCTTCCTAATAAAGTTAACCTTCGAGTCAAGTTGACTCGGACCAAAGATGCATTCTGTCTTATGGCAGCTCAAAATTCTAATTTTAAAGTTCAATTAGCAGAAGTCATACAGTACGCACGTCGCACGGAAATATCTGTTGGCGTAGTCCTTCAGTTAAATCGGTATATGCTACAAGATACTGCAAAACGTACGTTAACACATGTAAAAATGCGTGTGCATACCATACCTCAAAATGTATCGATATACAATCTGGATAATATATTCCTGGGTAATGTACCCAAAGGTCTTGTCATCGGGTTTGTTTCAAATATTGCATTCAATGGTCGGTACGATCTCAATACCTTCCATTTCGAACACTTTAATCTGAACAAATTTCAAATACAGGGTGGTTCTAAATTTTATCATCCCACACCTCTCACATCTAATTTTGCTTATAATTTATTCATTCCGTGTTACCATACTTTGAGTCCCGTTACTGGCATATTTCATCAAAATACCAGCCACACCATTTCACCTGAAGATTATCCAAATGGCTGTACGCTGTACGCATTTATTCTTTCTCCCACATGTACTCTGGACGAGACTACTTGGGACGTCGTCAAGGATTATCCGGTCAATATTAAAATTAGGTTTAGTGAACGTTTTCTACAATTCATTACTTGCGTGGTCTATGCACAATTTGACTTCCTGATCCAGACAGGGATAAAGACCGTAACATTTATACTGACAATAGTATGTAAATTATTCTGCCAAGATTACATCAAGTTCCTGATGGTTAGTTGGCACTCTGTCTCAGTAAGTGTATAAAAGGTGGGTGTAAGTACCTGTTTGCATCATTGCATCGTCGGCAACATGAAGGCAATCATCCACTTTACGGCGTTTGATCAGACTGGAGACGATGACTTTATCGTCAAAGAATTGGTCATTGTAAATCCTGATCTCAATACGGTACAAAGCTGGATATTGAAGGCACCCTTTGACAATTCCGAATTACCACCGACGATTAAGCTGGATAATGATTGCCTCGCTACTCATATCTTTGGAATGGAATAAACTGATGGTGATGTCGCATACAATGATCTTCAACGTGCACTTGTAAAGTATAGAAAACATATTGCAGTACTTTACGCACACGGTAGACGCCGGCAACATTTTCTGGAACGCATACTGGAACGAAGTGTCATGAACCTGGAAGATTTACATTGTCCGAAATCATGGAAATTACTATTTCCCGAAAGACATTGTGCACATCAACCTCTTCAGTTTCATACGTCTCGGTGTGCATTATATGAAGCATTGTGTTACAGCAAATATTTAACACACCACAATCTATCACGATATGTAACTCCCGAACTTAAAAGTGTATATAACCCACACCCATTACTTCCAGTCACAGTATAGTTCGTGATGATGAAGACTGTCGTTCCCTGTAACTATGTGGACTGATCATATGTTAAGTGTTATGTTACATGATTGTTTAACGACTTCCATATTAACTGGCATTTACACACTCGATACCTAACCCGCAATAGTGAAAGCGCCAGGGGCATTAATTGTGAACTTGAGCCCTTCCTATCAGAGAGGAACACACTGGACGTGTATTGTTATTAATAAACATAAACGCGGGTTCTATTTCGATAGTCTTGGACGACACCCGCCTAAATCCATTGTTCATTTCCTTCAATGTAATTGTACTATGTACCATGTCAATAAAATCCAAACCCAAACTGATAATTATATTTTGTGTAGCTCAACTACATTGCCTATATTTATTATGAAGTTCGAAATGTAAATATTTTGTCCAGATTTTCAGGAACCAGCGTGAAACGAAATGATCAGCTTGTACTGAACCATGTCAAGAAAATCTTAAAACAAAAACGAAAATGTAAATATGTAACTTTTAAAAATGTATAACCTTTTGTAGTAGAGTAGTTTATATGTAATAAGAACCTTTTACCTCCAGTTTGTTTGGGTTTCATTTCTTGAAATAAAATACCAACACATCCTTCGCAGAATATATTTATTTTCTTAGAGAGGTACAATTTCATTGCGAATACGTATTCCATCCACGACTTTTAATGTTTGTAGTTTCACCCAGTATTGTAAGTGTATGCAATTACACAATGCACATGCATATTCTTTCACTGGTTGGTGATATTCATCAATCATCATATTTCGACATCATATTTCGCTTGGAAAGGCTTGGATGCTGTAGGTGGCATGAATAACATTCCAAACACTGCAAGTTGTATTATTATGGATGGCTCAGCAATAGTTCATTTCTTAAAACCTGACAACATACATACGTTTCAAGACTATAGCACGTATAAATTTCAGCATTATGTAATGAACATACTTAACAAATAAAGACGAGTAGATATAGTATTTGTCCGTTACATTGAGGGGCCTTTGAAAAAGGAAGAAAGAAGTAGGCGCGGTTTGGGCCCACGTTATTTTGTAAAAGGTTCAACAAATATACCAAAAATTTTTCTTCAAAATGAAAATAACAAAAAATATTTGTTTCAATTTTTGGGTTCTAACTTTTTGAGTATTGGGATCCCGGAAGGTAAAACTGTTGAATTGACCAAGGATGATAATGTGGTATGTATTCCTGAAAATCTTAATGTATCTGAACTCAGACCATACTATCAAGAAGAAGCTGATACCAGAATATTATTGCATGCTAAACATGTTAGTGAAAGTGGGCATAAGTCTATAGTTATATGTGCTGTAGATTCTGATGTAGTTGTCATTGCTCTTTATGCGTTTACAACCTTAAATCTTTCAAATTTGTGGGTGGATTTTATTATTGGAAAAAATCAAAAGCTACTGCATATTCATGAGTATGCTACTAAACTTGACAAAACTATTTGTGACAGTATTTTATTTTTTCATGCATTTACAATTTGCGATACTGTACCTGCATTTGCAGGCGGTAGCAAAAAGGCATGTTGGGAAACGTGGAAAAATTTTCAGGCTGTCACAGAAAAAAATATTGAGCTATCTCATTGCCCATCAGATATTTCAAATATTAGTTTCAATCGACCTCAGCAGTTTGTAGTCAGATCATACAATAACAATATCAAAACAGAAGAATGACGGTGACTAAACTTAATCGCTCTCTAGAAAATGTGCCTGCAAGTGAAGCTGCTCTTTTACAGCACAGCAAGAGAGCTAGTTTCCAGCCAAGTGGGCTATGTTTGGTCTCAACGGTAGAATATGTTTCCTAATATACCTGATCCAGCTGAGTGGGGATGGCAGAGAAAAGATTCTGGATACGAACCTCTGTGATCATTTTTGTCTCCTGCTTTTGGAACTTTCTAAGTGTGGATGTAAAACATTGTGTACTCATAGTTGTAAATGTAATCGATTGTCCATTTCATGTACTAGTCTTTGTGTTTGTAATAGACAATCCAATCAGGAAGGCATGTTTTAGATGACTGACGAAATTATAATCTTTATAAGTACTGTAAACTAAAATAACAATATTCATTAGTTATTTGTATTTTCATTTGTGAACAAGATGTTTATTATAACAAAAATATAATATTGTATAAATACATAAGATGTAAATTGTAAAACATATTGCAAAAATAGATGTCTTAAAATTTTCAAATAGACTATCGATGCACATTGTATAGAGAGATGAAGTGCCTCTAAAATAGTAATTAAATATGTCAGACACTTTTAGGAACCAGAATTTTGTTTGAAATTTCTATCTTTACCCATTCCAAAGTTAAGGAAAGTGAGAAAATTACGTGGAACACCCTGTATATACAAAATTCATACATCTACATATTTCCCATAGTGTATACTATTTGTAAATAAAATTGCAAATCTTAGTTTAAGACATAAAAAAATTACTTTTTAGAATCTAATATTGTAAATTAATTAATGACCTTTGCGGTGGCCATTTCGATTTATGACGTCACAAGCCTAAAACAGGGGTGTAGATTGTGTCTATATTGAAAATCAAAGATTCATATGATTACCTAACGCTGTGCCAAGTGCCATGTTAGTATCACATTTTGTACGATTACAGCGGTTTTTGCCTTTAAGGTACTGCACTATAAGATTTGTTTGTAATAAGAGCCTTGTAAACAAGTGAAGGCTATGTTTAATTTAAATCAGTGTTATGAAACACTACTCCTAAAATGTATAGTCAATGAATGAATATTTTCAATGCTTTCAATCCCAGCATGCAACTTACAAGCTACAAAACTTAAGCTATGAACAAAATATTTGTAAAAGTACTACAAACTTTTGTTACAAAGTTGAGAATGATATTTTACATTCTGCAAGTTACAAACTACAAAGTTTAAACTGAAGTTATAACAAAGCTTGTTTTAAAGTATGATAAATGTTTTTGTTACAAATTTGCGAATGACATTTACGTTTTTAAAAGTTACAATGAATTTTCTTTACTCAAAGTTTTCTTTTTACGGAACTAAGAATCACTTTTTGTAAAGTTATCACGAAACAGTTTTTGTAAAAGTTAAAATCATCGCTTAAAGTATTAATGGCATTTTGTAAAGTGTGACAAAAATACCAAACAGTTTTCGTTAAGATAATATGATTGTTACAAGTTGTGAATGACATTTTGTTTGAGAATTGTATAATAAGACAAAAAACAGTTTTTGTAAAACTAAAAGTCATTGTTACAAACGACATTCTATTCTGTGAATGTCATATTTTATAAACTGTGGCATTACGCAAAAGAGTTTTCGTAAGTAAAAATAATTGTTAAAAACTGTGAATTACATTTTGTTTTGTAAACTGACAAAAACGTAAAAAAGTTTTTCATTAAAACTATCAGTGACATCTTGTTCTTGTAAGTTCTTACAAGACACTAAACAGTTTTTACAAGAGCTTAAAATCGTTCTTACAAACTGTAAATGTTATTTAATTTTGTATAACACAGTAAACAAAGATTTTTAATGACAATTTAAAAAAAAACTAAACTTGTTGTTACAAATTGTAACCACTAATAACATTTTATTTTATACTTCTTACAAATTATAAGTTGAATTATGAACAAAATATTTTTAAAGGCAAATTTAACTATTTGTTTCAAAATTGTGAAGAATGATATTTTATTTTGTGCATGTTACAAATTGTAAAGTTGAATTTGTTGTCTGCGATACGTAAAACGTCTCGTCGTGTTCTAGAAAATGTCGTTCAACCTGCTGTAAGTACATTGAGTCTTTAGGGTCCATTTATCCAGGACAACATTTGCCGCATACCTCGGCTGTCTATAGATCAGTGTTCATTCAAGCGAGACCAGTGGCGAGTTATAGAAATAAATGGGTTATCTAGATACTGAACGATTGATAGACGAAATATATAAAAAAAAAGAACATCATGTGAAGATTGGTAAGTTTACATTGTTTTGATTTACTTTTCGTTTGTTTTTTTCGTATGATTTACTTAGGATACATAGACTTCACGACCATTTTTTCTTTATAAATAATGTAAAATACACGAATATTGTTCTCGATTTTATAATGCCGTTTTGACCACTTTCCGCGTGTTGGTACATACTGATGTAAATCACAAATTTGCGCGTTCCGTAAACTGTGTGAACATACAAATTTTAGATGCATGTAATACTAGAAAAGAACTCCGGAGAGGGATTAACAATTTGTATATACACCTGCCAACTATAGGTAGAAGAGGAGACAAGGAAACTACCTTGTCTCTCCTAGAAGACTGTTTCAAATTCACCGTTATAGGGCTTCTGGTGCGCTCACTTGTAAAAAAAAAATCAAAATATAATTATTAAAAAAAAAATGTTCCCTTTTACATTAACACCTCAAGTATCTTATGTGCGTAAAATCTTTGGTTATATATGACCTTATGCTTTCATCGGCACAAAAAAGTGTGTGTGGTTTGGTCAGGGGTTCCGCCAGGATTTTCACTTTGGGGGGTGTAGAGTCTAAATTGGGAGGGTATAAGTGTAGTTTTGCACGGTTATCAATAGAAAACAGCAAATATTAAAAGTTGAAGTGTTGTCGATAATTTGGGGGTGACACTTCCTACAGGGGGTGGGCGGAATCACAGGAACTGACCTTCCATGCATTTAAATCAGGCAAAGGTAATAGGTTGAAATCATATATCCTAGCGGGCTTTGTGGTGGAGAAACGCAGTTTGTGTGGGTCTTGTCGGTGTTCTCCCCTTTCCTCCCACTTTTTATTCCACCAGTTCGTCTCATCATCATCCATCCGGCCTTAGTCAAATGTCTTTAAATAATATAAATAATATGTCCTTTAAAGCTCCTGCGTAGCCTAGTCGGTAGCGCGCTCGACTTCAGTGCGAACGGTCCCGGGTTCGATTCCCGGTGGGGGCTCAAAAATTTCGGTGTTGACCCAGCATTGTGAGGACAATTGGGGAGCTGCTGTGAATAAAAGACAGTGGCGATCACAGTGAGAGCTTGGGCTCTCCTCTCCCAACCCGTCTGGTCAGCGTGGGAGCAGTACACCAACTCCTCCCTTCGGGGAGAGGCCTCATCCACTAGTGGATTGAATATGGCTGTGATTTA
>JAGDQP010000570.1:80433-154193 GCA_022664845.1 Lepisma saccharinum | reverse complement strand
AGATTGATATTTTGTTATTTTTAAATATATGGAAGAAACTTGTTGCATATTTCTGGTTAGGTCAAATTAGGATAGGTTATTAGTTTCATTTTAGGAGCTAGCCACTAGAATTTAAGAGACATTTTGGCTAAAGGCAAAGGCACTTGTCCGATGCGTACGCGTGGTTAAAGGCACATGGGGCATGTGAAGGTAGGGCTCCGAATATTCTCGATCCACGGCATGAAGTAAGGCTGGGTGGTTAGTCTAATTGATTTGATTTGTTGAATAATCACTCACTAGACTAAGTCCCATTAACAAGTGACAGTGACAATCGGTATTGTGAACCAATATTGGTTTGCCATTGACTTCCATAGAAAAGGATGAAGTACGAAAGACGGCGAAAGGAAAGATGACGCAACGTGGCTCCGAAAATTTATGCCCCTACCCGGAAGCGAACCCGGGCCCCTTGATTACAAGGCAGTGAGCATTACTATTCACTCACAAGAAACATTACCACCAAAGGTGCCCAGAAATAACAAAAACACTTTGGCAGTCACTTTCAGAGGTGGAAACGTGCGAGAAAAGCCTTTAGCGTCCTGGCCGAGATTTAAACGCAGGCCCCGCGATTCGCAGTCAGACGCGCTGAGCTACGGCGACTCCTAATTTAATTTGGGAAATATTAGAAATCCTTTTCACTTTCACATACATATTGATGTAGTAAACCAACTTCACACAGAACGTAATATAAATCCATGCACTGATACGAATTCATGCCGAGCAAGCGGCAGAGAGAGAAAGCGGGTTATTTAAAATCAGGTAATATTTTCCCGTTTTTCCTTCTGTCCGTGATTGTTCTCCTTATTTGGTGTTTTCTGCGTTAATTGTTCCTTCTACACGAGATACTATTGCTTCTTGTCAGGGAATTTTTGAAAGCTGTTTGTCAGAATGGAAACTGTTACCTTAGGTTAGCTTTGCGGGACCTCAGACTACCAAGAGACAGAGCGATTTTGCTGAATATACAGTTAAGATGTGATATCGTTAATGAACTTAACTGGTTAAGATATCACTGACTCTATAATAGCTAGATTGATAGTGAAGCGCACGATTCACATTCCAGGGATCGCAAACCGCACGATAGTCTGTATAGTCGCAACTGCCGGTCACCGACACAAGTGAATCGCTTAATCAATGAAGCACATCAATGGTGGTCGGTGACGTAACAGCAATGCCGTCTCAGAACTCTTTATTCGCTTGACAAGCATGACTCTTCAGATTCTAAGAAGCCATTTTTACGTATAGGTTACGGCGAGTGAGCGAAAAAATATCTGCCTTGGCAACTGAGCTTTCCCGAGGGGCTCCAAATAACGGAAAATTAGATTTTCGGCCAACAGTAGCAGAGTGAGTTCACGATTGTTATCGTGAACGGGCATCAATAAGTTGACTTGCTCCCGGCCTCAGATTAACTTACGCCGCCACTGATCTATGGAGTTCTGCAATATTTGGGAACTGATAGTAGGTTTACAGTATATTTGGAGTTCGAGCGTTGGCATTATATCTTTTTAAACTACGTACTTGTTGCTGAAAGAAAATTAAAAATATGTTTCCAGATTCAGCAAAATAGATAAATAACAGCTCTTTGCCTGGATCTGGTAAAATATTTTCGCGAACCTGCCATTGAAAATCGCTTGCTTAAGACAGGCACATATCTAGAAGATGGTTTCACGCAGAACCAACGCCTTCACAATAAGGACCCGAGGTCTGTATGTGTGTGAAATTTACGTAAAATGCATATAATTTTGCCAAAAATTATACTAATATTACTAAAAATATCCGAATTTCGGGGCAGGGAGTCCGGAACCACCCTCCACCCCTAATTAATCCCTGGCTTAAGTCGTTCGAAAATGCATCTACATGGACACATTTCTCAACATGTCAAATGTTTGTGAACTGTTGCCCTAAACTAATAGGCTAGATTGCCATCACCCTGCATTCTAGAAATGTATATGAAATGAGTTTTATTTTATTACGTTTCAAGAAGACTCTCTCTTTTAACCCAATGTTTTGAAAAACGGTTTTCGCAAATCTGACAAGATAAAATATATACTGTTTTTTTATTATAAGTTATTTAAAATTAAAACAATTTGTTAATATATTCCCTGATTACACACTTCAATTTGAAATATCGGTAGAAATAATTAGACAAATCATGTAGTTCATGTAGTTCATTCAATTACTAATAGAGGGCAGTGATTATCATTAGTAAATTAGATGTTTTCTAACTTCTTGAAACAGTATCTCATTTGACATTTATTTATAACAGTTGGGGTTTACGGAACGGAAATTGAGTTACATTATTTAAAGAAATATGGTAATTTATTGTTAATACAATTGAACCTCACCTACGCCGTAAATAATCATGTCCTCATTAAATTAATCAAGTATTTAATTTGTTAGCAAAGCCTAGAATTAAAAATTCCCCTTGGGTTACAAAATAATTCCCTTGCGGGGGGGGGGGGGGAATAAGGGAACTTAACAACTTGCTGGGATTTTTGAACAGAATTTCTTCGACGCAAAATTTAATTTTATTGTATATTACCCTTGTTTGGCTATATATCAGGACAATATTTTTCACACAAATACGTTACGCAATTCTGCTTATCACTGCAAGTCAGTGAATTTATACGACGCTTCAATATATTTATTTTTGAGAGAAGAAATATCAGCTATAGACATGCGACAATCTTTATGTCCATAGCTGTACAAGTTGTCCTACAAAATCATAATAATAATGCTTTGTTCAGTATCATATAATTTAGATAATATTTTATTTTGAAAGTAAGTCCCTGTATTTGTATTTTGAAAAATATTGATAATTAATGATTGAAACATTATGATGTAAAGAACGAATAGTGTCAAACTTTCAAGTAAATGTTAGGAGATGTTCTAGAAAAATCGATTTTTTCCTGTTAATTTGAAAAGTATTAATGGTGATTAACATAAGTTCTAAGTACTCAAAATATCAGTATAGCAAGTGAGTTTAGAGCCACATATAGGCACATTATAAGTAGATATGCGGGTTAAAGTTAATACACATCACTTCGAAGGGGACATCTATACTCGAGATATGCAAATAATATAAACTCTGCTTTAAGGTAGATATCTAGGTTGTCATGGGATGGCAATAAACTGGGCAGATGGCAATAAATAAATTCTGTTGCGGAAGAATCCACAGTAATAATCGTGCACAATCACATGTGAAAGTTAATGTGTGGGTCTGTATAGTGTTTTCTTAACAGTAATCTCTGTCCCCAACACTAGGATCAATAGTGGAGGAAAAGAAGGGCAAAAAATAGTTTGTATTTCTAAGCACCCCAAAGATCAAGGTTAAAATTAAAACACTACGTATTACACTTTCAGATATTACAGGTAACGAATTGAAATGCTACATTAAATGCAAATAGGAACAGAAAACATATCTTCTTCAGTATCAAAATAACTCAATAATTACTTCAAACCCGCAGTAGAGTTTTGTAACAAGGTGTGACTTCGACTCGTTCAGAATTTATGTCCAGCCAGATCCAAGCCCGAGAAGAAATTCTGTCGACCCGGTCGAAAAAGGAGTGATTAGGTTGGTACCCACTCATTTGTCAGGCCAGATTTATTTTTGGTCTCGGATGCGGTTGGACAGTGTGAATGAAAACAAAAGCGTTCTCTTAGTAGCAAGACCGAGACGTCGTTGAGAGGACAATATATTAGAAAAGATGTTCAAAAAGTAGGTGTTCGTGATGAAAACTGCCTTGATGTTGCCCAGGATAGAATCCAATGGAGAACGTTTCTTACTGCGGCGATGAACTTGCGAGTTCCATAAGTCATAGAGTTAGTTAGTTGGTTAGATACTATGTTCGTTGCTGAGAATAGAACAATTTGTATATTTCGTATAATTTTCGACCAAAAGTGTACTTGTTTTCTGTCTTTAATCAACTCAATGTTGACAGATTTACGAGAATTTTCGTAAACATACGAGAACATAAGAATTACGTACGGAGTTAAAGAAAGAAAGTGGTTTCCTTCAAAATTTTAACTAAAATATGCTGACAAGCATATTATGCACTAAAACTTTATTTGAAACACAGTACAGCGTAACAGTTTCATTGTACTAGGGACGCCTTTATCAGACAAACAAAATTCAGCAGAGTTGGTCAGGTGTGTGCTCCTAATAACTAAACAAAATGCTCGGATCAAATATAAATATTTAAAAAAAGATCTGACGCAAGTCCTTGCGAGTCGTTTTCTTCACACCACTGTAGCAGGATTGTGCTCTAAATAGATTTTACAAAGGGCTCGGATCAAATATAACTATTTGACAAAGAGCTTGCGCGAAAGCCTAATGCACACGCCTGGAGTGAGTACAGATACATTCTATTGGGAGGTCTGGCAGAATACCTGAGTGAAAAGATACCAGAAAATGCCTCACTGCGTTCGTCAGGTGAAGAAACAGTCATATGCCTTCATCTAGATAGACGTCGAAGTCCTACTCCTAAACTGTTTAAGTTTGACTTATAAATGGTTTCGTTGTCATTCTTCTAGTAAGTCTAAGTTAGGTTTTCCAACTATCCGGTTTTTAGGGCAATTGTCTGGTGTACGATTACAAGTTCAAACCGTACGCGTAATGTCCTGTTTTGATAAATGTTTTCTACATACTTACTTATTCTATGGCTTACGGAACTCGCAAGCTCATCGCCGCAGTAACAAACGTTCCCCACAGAATTATATCAAGCCAGTTTTCATCACAAACATCTGCTTCTCGAAGATCTCTTCTAGTATTGTCCTCCCAATATCGTCTCTGTCTTCCTAAGTGTCTCTTTCCCTCCGGTTTAGCAACCACAATGGAATGTAATCTTCGTTTTTCCCCCAGCCGAGCTACATGGCCTGCCTACTTTAGCCGTCGCGATTTCATTATTCTTACAACATCGGGTGAGCCCTAAAGTCCGTGAAGTTCTTCATTATGCAGTGTCCTTCATTCTCCAGTCATCCTGTCTCGTTCCGACCCGTATATATTTCTCTAAACTTTATTTTCAAACACACGTAATTTATGTTCATCTGCTAGGGTCGTACTCCAACTTTCACAGCCATAAAGTATCACAGGCAGAATAAACTTTCTGTATATTTTCAATTTCAACTTTCTTTATATTAATCATGAGGATAGGAGTTTCTGGACTGACAAGTAAAGTACCCGAAGTGAGGACTCGAGTTCCTCATCAATTGATACCTTAAATTGAAGCTAGTGACGAGTACACCTGTGAAATCCTAGCTGCAAAGCTCCAGCAATAATAAGGTTATGGCGTGTCAAAGTTCACATAGAAAGCGAATTTAGCTGCTTGTGATGTCCATGTTTTGCTGATTATCCCGATGGTAATACGTTGTACGTTGCTTCCAATTAATGTAATGTGTAGAATGATATAGAATGGTATGGTATAATGTAGAATGGTATCTCTGCCTGACACCCGCTTTCTTTTATTCGTGTATGAATGTCCTTGTGCATGTTTGCTCCTGTTATTCATGACAATAAAAGATATTTTTTCTTTTCGTTCCAAAAAATGGAAGCAGGTGCTATCGTTCATGCTCTGTATGAGAAATATGGATTTGTTAATAGGAGTATGAAAGGTATGAAGATTCATTGTACAAACAAATAGTGGAGATACTTGAGGATAAGATGGAAATCATAGAAGAAGTTAGAACTCGTGAATTTGCTGGTGACAGTGATGAAAGCGATGATGGAGACTACGGTGATGACGTCTTTGATGAGAAAATGCCAAGTACATCGCAAGGTTCTCAAACACATCAAGAGTCTCCGACACCTATAGCTTCTTCAGGTGAAGAATATCAGCTTTCGCCAAAAAAACAAAAACACATCTTGGACGATGATTATAAAGAAGCAGCTTACATGTTTTGGACACACAATGAGAACCCGGAAAAGAAACGAAGGAAATTTTCATATGTCAAGTCACAGTATACATTAATTCAATCGAAAAACATCCTCTTTGAGTATGAGAAAAAAAGGGAAAAACACAGTTATAAGAAACTTAATGCAGCAGTTCACGATAAATTCAAAGAAATGGTCGAGAGATGTGCAATTATACACGACAGGACTCTTCGCTTTTGGGCTCTTCAGATAAGTAAAGAGCTAGATCCTGATAATACTCTACAATTCAAGGCATCTCGTCACTGGCTGTCTAATTTTAAAAAGAGAAACAATATCGTCAGTCGTTCTATCACGCATAGGGTTAGCAAAACGTGGAAATCAAAAGAGGCTGAATTACATCACTTATCTACGACATTTATTACGTCCATGAAAGAACTTATGTTACTAGAAGACCTGAATCCTCGTCAAGTATTAAATGCCGATCAAAGTCGATTTGACAAGGAACTCCATACATACAGGACTCATAGGACTAAAGGTACGGTGGTTGTAAGAGGTGCATTTGGATCAGTCAGTGCTACTACTCATTCATATATGACCATGCCGGTTATTTCCATGGATGGTGAAATATTGCGTCCGATGTACGTTCTTGTATCCGAATCCAGTGGTCAATTTCCAGAAAATAAGCAAAAAGACCCCGATAACATAGTGTCCCATCCAGGAAAGACTGCAAACATGAACAAAAGTGATTTAAAAGAGTTTTATTCTGTATTCTGGAATAGCCTGCCTGCCGATCGTGATAAAGTCTTGCTTTTGCTGGATTCATGGAGTGCAAATAAGGATGATAACGTATCAAATGAATTATGACCTAATCATATAACACTGTTCAAATGTTTAATTCCTGGTGGTTCCACTGGTTTCATCCAACCACTTGATGTTTACTTCTTCCGTCCATATAAATCATTTATCAGGTTCATTACTGACACAGTTATCGCTTCCTCGGACATTAATCTCTGGCATCGGGATAACATTTTACGAATTCAGTTCTTCACTCTCTTCCAATTCAGCGCCTCACGATTTCGCAACATGATCAGGTTTGCTTTTTTACAAAAGCGGCTAATGGATGAGGAGCCGAGCCCTGGATTTCTCCATTGGATTACTGTTTTGATTCTAATATACGTGACGAGTGTTACAAGACCTCATGTGAGAACATCTTTTTTGTCAAGTGTGCTCATTGTGAGCAAAGTATCTGCTTATCACACGCCTTCATTGACGACTTACATATTGATTGTATCAATGTGTAGTACTTTGTACGTGCCTCTTTCCTTCACATGAATCGCATTTCAATTCAAAACCATGTCATTCTGACTTTTGGTCTGCCTTTCGTTGTGACTTGTTTCAATACAATTCGCTTTCTCTTTGAACTTTGACCCGCCATAACCTTTTTATTTCTGGAGCTCTGCAGCTAGGATTTCACAGTGTACTATACTCGTCACTAGCTTCAATTTAAGGATCACTTGATGAGCAACTCGAGTCCTCACTTCGGGTACTTTACTTGTGAGTAGAAACATGCGTTGCCCGATGTTAAGCGACTTTTTATCTCTTCAGTTACCTTCTTTTGGCGTGTTACATATGTTCCCAAGTATTTAAATTTGTTTACTTTCTCTATGGTCTCATTCTTAATTGCTATGTACCTATTTCCGTTATCTTCTGTGTTTCGGCTTATTATAATGTATTGTGATTTCTCTATGTTTACCTGTAGACCTAATCACATCGCACGCTTCTACTAAAACATCGGTGTTACTTTGTAGTTCATCTACATCGTCCCCTATTAAATCTACTCATCCGGCTATATGAACAGTTGATTGAAACCATCTAATTTCAATCCCTTTTCGTCTTCATTTATTTTCTGAATCGCATATTCTAACGCAAAGTTAAACAGTAACAGTGACAAGGCATCACTTTGTTTCAATCCGTCTCGAAAATATCTGACATATTATTACCTATCCATACTCTGCTTATGGGGTCGCTGAGACACATCCTCACTAGTTGAATGTTTCCAAATTGTACCAGGATATTGTATAGTTTTTCGCCTTTGATAGAGTCATATGCTTTCTTAAAATCAATGAATAGTTGGTGAACCGTCCCATTGTATTCCCATTTCTTCCCTAAGATTTGTCTAAAGGCGAAAATCTGGTCCAACGTGGACCTATTTCTTGTAAATCTCATTGGTGATATCCAATTATTTCATCTACGTATACACTTAGGCGAATTAGCAGGACATTGCTCAGTACTTTGTAACATGTTGGGAGTAATTAGATTCCGCGGTAATTATTACAGTCCGATTTATCGCCTTTTTCAGAAACCGGAACTATTCTTGAGGTTTTCCATTCCTTTGGAAGCTCCTCCTTTCTCCATATGACACTTATCATCTATACAGTTACTTGATTAGTGCCGTTCCTCCCGCTTTAATTAATTCGGCTGGAATATTGTCTATTCCCGGTTATTTGAATTTTTCGATTTCTTTACCGACCTGTCTTCAATGCTCTGCACTCACAGAGTAAAACTTTATATTTAAACTTTAAATGAAATTAAGTATGGAGAATAGAAACATTATTTCAAAGAAGTAGGGGAAATTGTATTTACTTTCTATTATCTATAATGTATTGTTTCGTTGCATGATCAAAACCTATTATATTTAATCGTCACAATTTTATAAAGTTTGTCTCGATTCATTATGATATAAAGTTATCTGCTGAGTACATGAAGTCGTTAAAGATAAAAGCAGTCTTCTGAGACTCCCACATAACCGCTTCAATGCTTAATACAAACATTATTTAACTGAAGGAACATAAACGGCAAATTGTATGAAAGTATAGGTAAATCACTACGTATACAAGCAACGAAAATCAACAGTATCTGACTTGAGAGCAAAAAACGCAGTTAACCAAAATACTAGAATGTTACGTCACGCAATCACAATGTTTGTCGTGACACGAATTAGCAGTCGCTAACATGCATGGAGGTGAAACGATAAAATAGAGGACACACACATCGCTGTTTTGAATCACATCAACTGAATCGGATATATGAAAAACAAAATATATTCTCTTATCATTTTCGCATTGACAGGCGTCAAATTTCTAGGTTTCCCCACAAATAAAACTCCACTTCGAATCACTATGATAGATTATATTGTTTGTCGCTTGGAATACGGAGACAGGAAATTTGAAAATTCATATCGCAATTGACTTATAATAAATTTCCTGTGACAATCTCTTGCATTCATATTAAATATCGGTGGAGAGTAATGAATATCTACTCTTTATTGATTGGTGGTGAGTTTTCCAGATCTTAGAAAACTTCGTCGCTCAGATTTCCTTCTCAAAGGTTCTCGACACATACATATTATTTTGTTAAAAATCACGGACCATTCCTTTGTCCCTCATGTAAGACGTGACGTTCTAAACTTCTTCGTTTGTTTTTCACTTCTTTTTATTTACTCATATTTTTTCTTCTTGTATATTCACTTGTTTTTCACAAATTTTGTATTAATACAATTTTCTTTGTTTTGTAATGTCATCTAAATTATGTATGTTTGTAATGTATATCTCTCAGTATGTAGCATATATCAGTAATACAGAAAGATTACACATCTCTTATTTTCTATAGCGGGTCATATTGGGCACACCAATATGTTTTCGATTTATTACATTTTTATACGTCATTTCTAGGAAGCAGATTTATTTTTCAGTGTGTCCAAATAGTCTCCCAACTTGATGGTTCAGTAGATTCGCACGAATAAATAGTCTTTCTTAGTGAAAAAAATCAACAAAGTTAGGGTGGGCCATATTCGAACCCCCTACCTTACCTAACATATAGTAATCGAAGGAGTTCTTACTACAGAATGTGAATTAGAAACGCTGCTTAGTTTTGTACCAAATTGACTTGTAATGTATATTCCGACTGATTTTCAATCCATGAAGAAAGACTTCATTTAATGAATTAGGTGGGTTGTCCTATCTCTCCAAGGATGGCTCGATATACGACGTGTCGTGAAAATTGTTGCACTACTGACAAAAAGTTGATTACGTAATGGAATCTAATTTTATCTGGCATCAATTATTGATTAATGTTATAGAAATTAGAATTGATATTGGCAAAGTGAATTTTCATGTATAGCGGAATTTACAGTAAAAAAAAACTCCTTATTAAAGAATCAGTTCAATGGAGGTTCTGATCACATGTTTATGAGTGGCCATCATTTGCATGGATGTAAACTGGATCGTGAATTATTAAAAGAAATGATGTATGTTTCGTTCTAAATCTACGTTTTTAGGAGCTACATGAAGGAAGTGGACAAAAGATGCATTCTCATTATTTAGATTATATTCAATATGGAATTTGTTTCCGTTGAAAAAAAGAATTGAAGAAAGTCTAAGTTGTAGCGGTAGTGGTTTCGCAATGGCATTTCAAATTTCCAAGTAAAGTTCAGGATCCGTACTGTGATCAACAGATGTTCTTTTATATTTGTTTCGAGGATTGATGTGAGGAGATTGGTTGGAACTAGATCCTACATCCTGAGAATCTTACATTTTTAGATATAAAAACACTCACAAAAGCCTGCTGTAGTTTGCAAAGACAGAACTTCCTTCTTCAACGTAACAGTGCGGTCGTTTTGAAAAGAAAATTGAAGTGTGCTTTTAAGAACTGGGAAAATTTAATCCTTTTCTACACTTCAACCCAATCAATACTCAACTTGTCACAAACATGTTCTATTTTCATGCAATGGTAGAAGGAAACAGTAATAAGTGAATAAATTTTGATGAAACAAGTATAGAGATATATATAAGTTGTCACAAACATGTTCTATTTTCATGCAATGGTAGAGGAAAACGGCAATAAGTGAATAAATTTTAATGAAACAAGTATAGAGATATATAAGTTGTCACAAACATGTTCTATTTTCATGCAATGGTAGAAGGAAACAGTAATAAGTGAATAAATTTTAATGAAACAAGTATAGAGATATACCAATTGTCACAAACATGTTATATTTTCATGCAATGGTAGAAGGAAACAGTAATAAGTGAATAAATTTTAACGAGACAAGTATAGAGATATATGATTTTGGGAATTCATAACTGTTTGGATATTTATTAAGATAACGTAATCTTTTGAAGCCACCGCAAGCTAACTTGATTAAGATAACGCAAAGAGATATATACAGGGTTTTGCAAACTAACAGCGATGAAACCACCTCACCAAATTTCTGACAATATTGTTTTTAAATGTAGACCATCCACGGTGCACAAATGCATTGTATCGCTGCTATAGGCTACCGAAAGCGTACGAAAATGAACTTTAGAGCTTGATAATTTCAATACCATTAACAGTAGAACTGAGGCCGTGTGATACCCTCAAAGACTTCAAACCTGCTCTATTCAAATAATGCAAATTAGAAAATTGTGCAATGAATACGCAAGGGAAACCTACTACAAAATTCTACTACAGATCTCTGCTTCTCTATTGTGCTATTTTCTAGCAGGATGGTTATTACTTTCACACTTTTGTTTGTTTATCACTTGTCCTGCCACCTGCTGCACGCTGTCAGAACGTACCCTATAGAGCTCTCTCTGTCTTTTCGTGCTGAAGCCACATCCAGTTGGTTTCCACAGCAACGGCAGAGACCAACTCTAAACAAACAGTAAGTTTGACTGCAGAAAGGTAGAAAATTAGTTGTGAAAGCAATGGCTTTTAATATTTTTCGAACTGTTGATTATTTCGATGACGCGCGGAAACTGACTGAAAGAGTAGAAAATGCTATGGAGTCCAAACATATACTTTTGCTTACATATGGCCAAGATTTCATACACATACGAAGCAAAGTCAAGAAAGGACATATGAACAGCTAATATAATAAGTTGAGGTAAGTTGCTAATTTTTATTCCGGTAATTTATGTGTTTACGAAACACATACAAAGGTAATTCGAAATTTTGATTTATACTATACCTTACCTACAATATCAGTTTCTGCAGATGTACATAGAGTACAAGTGTTTTGTTTTAGCACTCGTATTTATCTCCTTGAACGTCTCTCCTTAACTATAACCGAATTAGCAACTTAAGTTTAAGCTTTTTACATATAATTATCACCTCTTTTAAAATCAAGAACTCAGTAATCAACGAAGAATTATCCACATAATCATATCAATGTATTCAAAATTGTGTTCAATGGCATTGCCTGAAATTTGTTTACTTACGTAATTTTATCCTTCCACTTCCTCTTCTAGTTTCAGTCCTTTGGAAACAGAAAAAAAAGCAACACGTGTCTCTTTCATTGTAATGATGTCAATCAGGCACAAAACACAAAATTATAACAAGTTGTTGAATATGGAACAGTCCACACCTACTGCTCAACACCTGTAACATGGCAGGTTACTAGGGCGACCTACCAGATCTTACGCAAGACTATATAGCCCCCCATTCCAAATGGTTGGGTACAATCTTATTCTATATCCAGATTTCTTTTTGTTCTTACTTATTGCTCTACCCTCGCATTACTGCATAATATCTTATGATTACAACGATGACCAATGGCTGTTTAAAGCTTAAAGATTTGTTATCAAAACTCGTGCCCTCATGACACGGTATCCAGGGGTTAATAACAGGCTTCCAAACTGTTATTTCACGTACTTTACGAAATTATAAGATTAGTGTTCATGATTGTACTATTTTCTCTAAAAACGTTCGCAAATCAGTGAAGTAAATTTACTTCTGACTTTTCTAATTGTAAGTATTAAATTACAGAAGCTATCCAACAAACATACAGCCAGCATGTATTTTTTTTTATTACTATCATTTCAAGAACGTTATGTCTGAAGACGTCAACATACTACAGTAATTCTTTTAAGGAATTTTAAAACTGTAATAAATGTGCACCATTTTATCCACAGAAGCAACGCAGAATATGTGTTAAAAACTGCTGTAACTTCTACGATGGCCTCATCACAGGCGTTCAAAGGAACGAACTTCCTCCGTTTTCAACTATCATACGGTCAGAGATTTGGTGTCCTATACGACACTATCCATCAAGATTGAATGATACCGGAAGTGACATATATGGTGCGATTTCTTACGGCCGAAAAAGCACGGAGACCTTTTGTGTTGTTCCCTTACCCTGTCACCCTCCGTACGGCTAAAAACTCTCTTTTTCTCTCCGCCTCTGCTATAATTTTTGTGATGTGACCCCCCAAGTCTGGTTAACTGACAAATAAAAAAAAAAAAACAGAGTTGACCATATAAATGTGGAGTGGACCATTACAAAACAGTGTTGCCAGGCTCACATATTTCTTCGGGGAGAATATTAACATGTTTACGTGTATGAGAAATTAAGTTTTCATTTCCTTCCTTCCTTCTGTTGCCAATTCTAACATATTTTCTAGTCTTTCCTTCAGTTTCTTCACGCTAAATGGGGATGGTTTTTAGGCCACCTGACCCTTCCCCATCCCTTTCCTAAGATAAGTACTTACTGAGGGACGCTATGATTCATATTTGAGGCTGGTTTAAACAATAGCTAATTACATTAAAACTAAATTCTAAAATTAAGTAAACACTCTCAAAATTGACAAACATAATTTCCCAAATTGAAAGTTTTTATGAATGAAAATGTTTCATAAAGGCTTATATTTTATGGTCAAGTTAAGTCTTTTTTCATTTAATGAATTTTTCGTAGTGAGTTAAAACTATAAACCACATGGAAATGCTCGTTGCATAGGAAATGTTTTGAGCCGGAAACAACGTGTAACTTTCCGAAAAAAAAAACTTTTTAATTTAATATAAATTATTCACCCATTTGATAAAAATATTCAAACTACTTCCCTTAAGCTAGGGGAAAACAGAAAAAAGAGAAATAAATACCATATTATATTATTATTATAACTATTGTCACTAGGATTAGTGTCACTACCATAGACTGCTTTAGAAAGATGATTAAGAACTGATAAAAATGCGTTGCTATTCCACTTCCTGAACAACTTTTAGTCACCCACTTTGAGTATGGAATGTTTAGTTAGTATTTTTTTTCTTACCATTCTCTTGATGACAATAAGAGTTTCTAGCTTGCATGTCGTTTTGATACTTTCTAGAAAATGATCATTCTTTTGTTAAATTGAATGCTTTTTCCAAAAATAAAATATAAACTTATAATTTTAACTTAAATACTAGATGATATGGCTGGATTACTGTAGGTCAGGTTTGACTTTGCGAATAACTTAAAAATACTCGTAGAATGTTTATAAATTCAGAAACTTATAAGCCACTGGAGAGCTGTATACTAACCTATTTCAATTATAATTAAAACTGGACTTAGAAGCCACGCAAAATAAGTATCGTTACACATCTGAGGAGCATACAAACAGAACTTCACATGTCCATTTTTGTTCGTTTTAAGACCCGAATGAAAAACTGCATCGAATAATACAAAGTAATTTTCTGAAAGAGGTACTTATCACATCATCACATGTACTTACTTGATAAAATCAATTTGTGTTATTCATTACAACTATTCATTAAAGTTGTGAAAAGAACATTTTGTTTTTTAATCAAAGTTTGGACTTGTGAAATTTTGCTTGTTTGCAACTCCTCTGTTCATTGTAAAGGTCCATTCCAGATGAATTCGTTTCAAGCCGTAATTTTATTTTTAATTGAAATAATAATATATATATATATATTTCAAATTTCAAATTCGGTTGATTTATTTATTATTTTGCGTATGTCACCTCCATACAAACACATATATCACCTCCATGGACCCATGGCTCGCCGAATTTTTAGACGCTAGTTTTTTTTGTGTGTAGACTAAGGTTCAAAGCTTTTCGTGGTTCTCCATTGAACGAACTAATTCGAAGTACAATTTAAATTATAACTGTAAGTTTTATCCTTATATTAGAAGACGGACGAATGAGCTTATTTACAACGATACCAGCACTGAAATGTTACCCTCTGTAAGATTTATTTTTCTTTTCAAAATTACTATAAAACATAGTTCTATTTGATTTTCCTCACTTATAAAGCTCAAATGTTCATTTGAGTTCAGAATGATCCTTAAATGAAATAAATACAACTCCTGGGTTCAATACTATCTAATGCTGCCCTTTGTCTTAATTTATATCTTTTATGCTGTCGTATGAAGAAGAAACTGAAGGTTCGTGAGAAGGACTATGAGAAAGAAAGCATGGAGAACTGCAGTGAAAATTGACAGGGTGAGCAGAATTTCATTTTGCTCGGCTCCTCAATGTCGATCCGTAGGCAACAGTTTTCGTTACAACTGAGACCAGTACTCAATTCATCGCACATTATCTCAATTCCTCTTTGTAACGGAAGTACTTGATAAGAGAGCCCAAAGACATGCAACACTGTATATTTCGTAACGAAATGACTTGATAGGAGAACCCTAAGTCCTGCAACACTGTATATTTCGTAACGAAAGTACTTGATAAGATATCCCCAAGTCCTGTAACATGGTATATTTCAGGAATATTTCATTTTAAGATTGCAATATTCGTTATATTCCCTGAATTTTGGTAATATGCCGGGAATATTCCTCAGGAATCATGAAACAGAGCTGAAACCGGGTCACTTTAGGTGACTCGAAATGAAACGAACATAGGTGAACCGGTTCAAAATTTGATCCGAATGACTGAATTAGCATGGTCTGGAAAACACAATTAACTGGGAATTTCGACGTCGTATTATTCGTGCTTTGGGGGTAACATTTTCAGTCCTGGACAACTCGAAAAGAAACACTGTTCAAACGCAAGGAAATAATTTTTAAAAAAATCTGTTTTGCCCTATGGTTTACAGAGTCTTAAGCCTAAACCCGATGACGCGAACCGAATGACCCAGTAACCCGGTGACTCGTTTCAGCTCTCATGAAAGAATATTGTGAAAATGCTTCCACAAGATTCATATAGGTCAAAAATGCCCATCAAGGAAATTAATAAATGCGCGTACTCAGCTAGATAGCTCAACAAGTGGGTGAGTTCGTAGTAGAACCTTGTGTGAAAAGAGAGTCACGTAAGCATAACGATACCTGATTTATCACGCGTGAATAATAATAATCTGGATAATAATACGAATAAAAATAACTTTGTGATTATTTGCGCTGTTTGATTGAAAGAAACTTTTTGAGGCATTAGCTGCCATTTTGCAGTACCTGTTTCGAGCGAAAACTATTTTTCTTTAAATGCAGATTCCCCTTTCTTCTACGGTAATCTTGAACTATTTTGAAAAGTTGCTCTGTTTTAGTGCTGGGGGTCTACATGATTGTGCTACATCCCTGCCTATTAACCCTGGTCATAAAGTTTATTTGCCAAAAATACATGTAAGGTGACAGATCATAATATATCAAGGGATCATCAATTAAACTGCAATATCATATCTGGCTGCAGACGACATTATACCCATTCACGCCTCTACGGTATATAGTTTTCTTTATATATCTGTCAGTATGTCTTCCAATCATCTGTAAATTTAAAGGCATAAAAACCTACTGACGACTTGTTTGAAGTAGTGTGATAACTTAAGATTTTGGAACCCCAAATGATACCAGAATATTTTGAATTTCCTAAACTACGAAATTCTGATATACCAAAATTAACATATTCCAGTTTTTGCTCTTGTGTAATTATGAAATTACGGAGTAAATAATTATTTTCTAAGTATTAAAAGTTAACGTTTCAAAATAATCTATAATTAAAAAATTAACAAAATATAAATCAGTTTGTAATACTTGAATTTGTCTCTTCTAATTATATTGGTACAAATTTATTCCATACATTTATTAGATTATGCTGCTACTTTCCCAGCATGTTTTAATAAACGCATACACAATACGCATGAGCCATTAATGTTTTAAAGTTTAAATTTTGGAGGAAAATGTAAAAGAAAAACTTAGGCTATATACATTTAACTCATAAAAAGTGGAATTCGTTTTTAAATAAACGAAATATTGCTCAAACTTATCCACATTGAAGCAAAGATGGAATTTCAAAATGAAGATATGGACTTCGTATTGATTTATGTACGACGTAAAATCAAGTTGTAAGCGTAAAATCTATTAATAAATCTATGTTTGCTATAAATTGCAAGATATTTCTTGCAAACTGATAGATAATTGCTTCTGAGAAAATATATTTAACGTAATGTTTATAAAAATTAGTAAAATCCATCTTCTGGTAAAAAAAAAAACAAAAACAATTGTATCCTGTTGTGAATACAAAATTATTATCTCTAGAGAAAACACAAGTAAAACGCGGATAGAAAATTAGTTGGAATATTGTTTTCATGCATCTTTCCAGGAAAAAAATATTCAGAAAAATATTTGGCGAAAACCCATTTCAATGTTTCCATTTTTGATACCGCAAGCTTTGTTGTTGATTGTGGCATCTATCTTCCGTTCGCAGAAATCGATGCCACATGTTTTCCACTTTGGTAAATTACTGTAGAATTTTTAAAAAAAGAAAGAGAGAAATAAATCAACCAGATAGCTTATACATTAAAATAATCTATAGAAACAGAAAATATAAGCACACATTTTCCTTCTAAATGTGAACTATATTTACTTTTCGTTTAAAGTATGAACATTGTGGAAAGGTATTAAAATTAACTACTAGTTATGTTAAATAAAATAAAAAGATATTTCCGAATTTTCAATTATATCCTTTATATCTATTTCCTTTTTGGAACACAGATACAGAGATAGATAAATAGAGAGAGACAAAAAAGATGGGATAGAAATAGGGGAAGAGAAAGATAGCTAGACAGAGAAAAAAAGTAAAAAAAAAAGAAATATATAGAAATAAAGGGTATCTATAGAATACAGGGTGGTCGATCTATCTGAAAACATTGAAATATCTCAAAAACTACGCATCGGATAAAAAAAGTCGTAATCTTGAAATGGGCCATCAAATGATGACAAACTCGATCCCCACCCGCACCTAGGGGGTGGGGGACAGGGACATAAAAATTTAAATAGGACCCTTTTTTTTCAGATTTGGATTCTCCAAAAGAAATTACATCCGTTAGGCCTACGATTAAAGTCATTTTGTTCACAGATGGCGCTGCAATCGACAAAAATCAAAATGGGTAAAATATCCGTTCAAAAATGTTCTTGACAAATACACATCGGGTCAGAAAATTTAAAAAAACGTGTGTAATCGTTTTAAAAGAGCTATCAAAAGACACCAGAATTTATATTTAACATATTACCAATATTTAACATTTTAGTTTATACGTGTACTTCCCGAATTTGACCTCACCCTGTACGCAGGAAAAAGTACCTTTAATGCATTGAATATACCATACTTGAAAATAATTTCAACAATTTCTACATAGACTTTTGACAGATGAGAATACTCAATCAAGGGAATAAATAAATGAATGAAAGATCAAAAGGAAGAAGAAGATCCTCCATTAAGATCAAGACGTGTTAGCAATAAGTAGCTCTGTGTTTTTCTTCTGATATTGGCTATAATGTGACAGTTCCACTTGAGGAACAAGTAACAGTCACTGCGAGACAGTAGACGAAAGAATGTTTACCCAGTCTTCCATGCGCCAAGGAATACAGCCGCACCATAACAATGCCTCAGCGCACACTGCAAAGGAACCGAATTTCTGACTGACATAACTTTGTGACGCGTTCCTTAGAGTCCACACTTGGTACTCGTCTTTCCATTTTCCTAAAGTAAAAGAAAACATTCCCAGTCGTCGATCTCAATCCTCCAGGGTTGCAGTCGATGCATATGAAAAGCATAAAGTATGATCAAGAATACTTCCAGAAAATGTATTAGCAAGAATTCTTTCTGTTGCTTTTTTTTTTACAAACTTTCTGAGTATTCATAAATATACTTACCAATACGTTTGAGGACTTTTCAGGTATTGAGATGGCATTGCTGCACGACGTCATATATCTTGTTATACCATCTTTCATTTAATACATTCCATTCAGGACACCTGAACACTCCTTTTAACTGAGAGTTTCCAACTGAAACTACTACAAAGTGTGAAGAATACCAACATATTATTGAGGTAATTCCAAACAGGAATGAAAATATATGTAGATATTCCATAATTATTATTACGCATTGAATAAGACTTTACAAGAAAAATGGCATTGCATGTAGGCATAGTATTTGACACACCACCTAGAAATAAAATGCATTGAAGATAAGTAATGTGAACAATTAGTTCAATCTTATGGTTAATTTTAATCGTACTTCTTGAATCGAAGTCTAGAGAAATGCTATCAGGAAAACAAAGTAATGATTTTTCTGTTTTTAAAAAAAGATGGAAAATAATTTACCATGTTCAAAATATATAACTCAAAAACTTCAAAAATTGCATGTAAAATGTAATCTTTATGATGGATGTTTTAGGGATAAAATAAAATCATGATAGCGGACACGTGAGGAAATGCAAACCTTGATACTAATTAATTTAACGGAACGCTTAAATTATTATATTACTTGAAGAAATCTAAAATATTCGAATATAAATAATAATGCTAGAGGTAATATTGAAAGTTTGGAAGTATGATGTATATAAGTATGTTTGTGAAGGTTTGCAAGTAACGTAAATTGTTTACTGAAACCTAGTCTGATAATAAGCAAAAAAAACGAGGTCTGAAAATGTCTAAAATAGGAGACTATATTATTTTGGTTTGGAAACTAGGTGACGCCGTAACTGTCTTAATTATTTCAATAGCCAAATTAATCAAGTAGTTTAAAATGAGTAAGTATTTAGGATTCAAGAATTTCTTTCTTAAGATTGCATTTACTTTCTTTTCCTTACGAACAGCAGGATTGTTTTCATTATCTCTTTCTTCTGCTAAACTATTAGCGTCACATTATAAAATTAAGGCAATCTACTTACATCTCTCTCTCTCTTTCTCAATCATTACGGAAATGTTAATTAAGAATCTTTAAGCACACTCGTCAAGCAAAACATTATTACAAGAAAAAAGTCATGGGCTAGTCCCGAAACTTAAACAATACAAAAGCCAAGAACACATGTTTTTTTTTTTTTTCATTTTTCACAAACAACTTTTTTTCTGTGAATAGTTAATTTCTCTTCCTTAACTCAGCAGCATTCTGCTACATCATTTCATAAACTATGCCATAATGTTCATGATGTGACAGCTTGGTTAATTGCTTATTGTTCCTTAATTATCATCAAATGAGATAAATGTAGTACACTAAATGCCATTTTAAGGCTTTATTGAAATGTTGTAACATTTAGATGCTCGTTCATTGGATGCATAGTCGAACAACTAATTCTTGTTCTCAAGTATTTTTATTGTTTCTGTTTAATGGGACATTGGTTATTACTGTTCATAGCACTTTAATAAAGATTATTATTACTTGGGATTTGAATTTCATTTATGGCGTTTAGGTACCTAAGGATCAGGTCGGGAATAGGGAGAAAGAAGGTGTCAGGCAGGGCCTAAGTTGAAGGAAACATCACGACATTTCCCTGGTGTGACTGAGGGAAAACTCTGGGAAAATTCAGTCAGGGTAGTCGGTCGCTGGGATTGAACCCACGAGCTCTCGAATGCTAAGCCAAAGGTCTACAACCGAGCCACAGCCGCTCGGTGATTAAAATAATAATAATAAGTAGTAGTAGTACGGAAGGACCGGCTTGATCCTGAGACGCCTAAAGGCTATAGGGTAAACCGGATCTATCACGATCAATTCAATTTTAACAAGAAATATACCAGAGATACAAATCCAATTCCTTCCCCGTCTTTCTAGAATGTGCGCAATCTCCCCTACCGCGCAATCAATCCCGGCTTTATCTTAACGTTAATGTGAAGGCAAGATCTCCAACAAAAGATGGAAGCAGTATCTCCGTATATGTCTAATATATTTTTATCGTGCTGCTCCTACAAATTTAAGCCGAGAGAGTTCAAATTTTCAGCTTGAATTGGTAGGAGCAGCATTGAAATTTCGTGCAATGATAAAAATGCATTTCATTAGACATATACGGAGATAGTACTGACATCTCTTGCTGGAGAGCTTAACCAATGCACGAGTCATAGATAATATAATTATAGGTAGCGAATTTCATTTTGCTCTAATCTTTCATGACACCTAGTGTCTGTCCAGCCGAACTAACTAACTAACTCTATGGCTTATGGAACTCGCAAGTTCATCGCCGCAGTAACAAACATTCCCCATTGGATTCTATAATGGGCAGTATCAAGCCAGTTTTCATCATGAACACCTACTTCTCGAAGATCTCTTCTAATATTGTCCTCCCAACGACGTCTCGGTCTTCCCAATGGCCTCTTTCCATCGGGCCTTCCAACCAGGATAGAATATAATCTTCGCTTTTCCCCCATCCGAGCTACTTGCCCTGCCCACCTTAGTCGTCTCGATTTCATTATTTTTACATCTGGTGAATCGTACAGTCCGTGGAGTTCTTCATTATGCAGTCTCCTCCACTCTCCAGTCATCTCGTCCAGCCGAACTAGAAATGGAAATATGCTAGCATAAGTCATGCCCAATACCAGGATTTTTTTATTTATTACGGATCCATTACGTGATGTATCAGATGCACTTGAAGCGTTTCTATCCAATCGAATGTAGGAATAATCCTTGTTTACTAATATTATTTCATTCCTTGTTCGCTTGGATTAACACTAGGTAGCAGCAAAGTGATTGAGAGAATGAGGTTCGCCATCTTGTGACTCGTAGCTTAAGTAAACTGGACTAAAATGCTTTGTACAACCGGCCATAAGAGAATGAAAACACAATCAAAGATCGTAAAAGAAAATTGTAAATACGAAACACTTTGTTTGGAGGAGATGAATTAGCGGAAATAGAAATAAAATATCGGTATCAGTATTGATGGAAGTGGTTCTGTTAGACTGAGTGGTGGTAACACAAACGTTTCCAGAAAAAGTTGCTCCTTGTAAAGCTTGAATTTAGCCCCTAAAGTATCCGCCAAATATGTCAAGAGAGTTCATTGATATGGTACACTGATACTTATAACAATGACAATGAGCATTTCAAAGGTTTTCCCAGAATACAGTAGATGGGACTAATATAATTCAGTTACGAATGGAAGAGTCTCCAATGTTTGGACTAGTCAGGTTTCTGATTTCAAACATATTTCTAGCCTCTCATCTTCAACGACAAAGTTATCTTTCCGGAAATTTACATAAATAGAAGCGGCATATACATAACTTCTCTTTAGTTTCTGCAAACGATACGGAATAGATAGTTTCTTGCTATGAGAAATTATATAAACTCTATAGCCCAGATTTATAATCAAGGATCCTCAAGCTTCGTTCTCTATAAAGAGAATCTGCATATTTAGTAATCTATTTACAACACTATAATACCTAGTAATAATTACCATTTATTGGATATGAAAGAGAATCTTTTACATAGTTCTCCTAGACCATACTTGAAATATAATTAGCTCGAACACGTAATATGTTGAGTATGTTATTATATGTTCATATTACAGCTTGTTTGTACACATTTCTGGTATTAACACATCAAAAACATGCATTTGAAGTTAGATAAGAGGATGTTCCATAGTTCTTTTTTTTAATGGTTATTCAAAGTTAGAGTAATGGATTGAATTTGAGAAAGTTTTCTAGATTTTCAATATTTTTGAAAAGGAGACAGTTTTGAGTTCCATAATACATTAACCTTATTTTATCTAAGTGTATATGACAGTTGTAAAACAAAACAGTATATATACAATAGTAACTTACTGAAATAAGCAAACATGTTTTCTAGAGCATAAAACACATTGGAAAACTTTAATGGCATTTAAAGAAAAAAAGATCATCCTCTCTAATACACAAACAGAAAAACTATTTCACTGGTTGCTTGGCTATGTTTGTATGTGTGTGTTTGTGTGTATGTGTTTTACTAGTTATAGAAGTAGCTTTTAGACAAACTACAACGTAGAGGATTGCTAACACAACAAAATAAACTGTGTGCAGCAGACGGGGCCGGAAAAGCCATAAAAATCCAATTTCAACGGAAACCCTTTTCCACCGCCCAATCCCACCCCATGGGATAGGAAGCGAAGAAGTGATGCAGATGAAATTAAAATAAGGAAAGAGAATAAGTGATGGGAAGGGGGTGGGGAGTTAGGACAATCAAAGAAAACTGAATAGCAAGAAACGTCCCTCTGCATGTTTATGCAAAAGGGCAGAACTAATAACCTGATGTCTCCTGCATTAAATTACAAACAGGGGCATTTTCAGTGCGAAGCTCTTTCTTTTACTGGCTCTTCTCTGGTCGAATAAGCGTTCTATCTTTGAGCTTCTAAAGTCAAAAACAAAAGTGTGTTCAAATATCCTTTTTCTAACGTGTAGGCTCAGTTGTAAATGGTTGCTTCGTATTCAAGGGGTAAAGGGATCGAGTCCTAGTTAGATCATTCTGACTGAGAGTTTTGCTCAATAGCCTGTAGGATGTCCTTTTAACTCCAACGCAAAAGAGTGCTACTTTAGCAGCCCAATAATAATATATCTTTTGTTCGCTTACAACACAGGCTAACAGTTATTCTGCCAGATCCCGTCAATGGGAATACACTACCTAATTTTTTAAAAAATATGATTAAAATCTATAAAACACCGCACAATCCTACTTACACCACCCAATTGTAGCCTTATAACATCCCTTCCACAAAAAAAAGTGAAATTCCTAGCAGAATCTGTGAAGTTAACTCTCTTAACGCTATTTGTAAATTTGACAAAGCTGAAGTTACGTTGTAATTTAGCAAGAAGAATATCATGACCAACAGACTGTAATGCTTTACAAGTCTAAAAGGGTTAAGATAACTGAATCGTCTGTTTGAAGAATGCAATAAGCGCCAAAAATGAGAAAGTAGTGTTTTAGCGTCAAAAGTTGTTCATTGTTTATAAACACGCCAAATAGAAAAGTATTCAATGAGAAACGTTTGGCGCCAGAAAACGACCCTCACATATTTTGTGATTATTTCCTTCTTCAAACCACAATTCAGTTATCCTTCTTTGATGGACAACCTGTCGGATGTCAACGGTGGTGCTTTTGATAAGCGCAATAAGAAGTTCTTTTGACCTCTGTATTTCATGACTTCTTTGTGTACAGTAACTTACAGTATTTTTGAAAGACAAGGCATGGCACTAACCAGTTACAGGATACATAATTGCTTCCGGTATGAGTCAAATATAAGCATATTTCCAAGCGGATATATGTTGGGATGAACTGGTTTGCAATTGTTGTCTGCGATTGCACGGCTGTTTTGAATTTTCTATGATCATTTTTATCAATTCTAGCGATATACAATCTGGACCTATAAACTAACGTTTTATCATTTAGATGTCCTGATGTATCTACTTCTATTAGGAAAACACAGATGGAATTAAACATTTAGTTTATTCGTAATTTCTGCCACTATTTTTATGAGTTCAAATGATGTCCTGTTTTACCGTTACACCAATATAACTAAAGTTTGATAAAAAAAAATATTTAACTAAGCTTATATTAGTCTTCCGAAATAGAATCATTCTTGTTCATTATATTTACTCTGAGATTCCTCCACGTTCATCTGTTATCTTTAAGAGCCGCAAATTTTCCGACATAGGAGAAGCCGAATTTCAGGATTTCAACAGACCCGAATATTCAAAACCCATATCCGAATAGCTGAAACTCAGAACCGAATAAGCAGATCTGAGATCAGAATCTGAATATCAGAATCAGGATATTTGAAACCAGGATTTAAATTCTAGAACCCCAAGAACCGGAGTGAGATCAGCGAAAAATTAAACCCGTATATATGAGATACGAATAGAAGTGATACTCATATTAATTATAGATACGGATATGTGAAACTTGTATCTCGATCCATAAATCCAAGATCCGGATTCAGATTTTGGTTGATCCGTATATCCAAAATCAATATTCGCTTAGATATTGCTAATATAAAGGCCATTCATTTTTTTAAAAAAATGCATAAGGCATTAATTTATAGTTTTTAACAAATAACAAAATAAGGCAGCGAATCGCCGTAGCTCAGTGGTAGAGCGTTGGTGTTTCATTCAGGAGGTCGTGGGTTCGATCCCAGTGACCCGACCATCCTTACAGGTTTTTTCCAGAGGTTTTCCTGTCACACAAGGCCAATACCGGGATGGCACCTTTAATATAGGCCCTGACCGACACCTTTCCAAATCTTTTCCCCTCCCCTATCCCGGTCTGAGCATTAGATGCCTAAAGGTCTTAAATAAAATTGAAATTTAACAAAATAAGGTTGCACCCACAAAATTTATTTTAGCCATGTTTAGAGTTCAGAAGTGTAGTTGAGAGGAGATGCATATGCTCCTCTACAATGCTACCCCAATTCCTTCTAAATGTAAAGTATGGTTAAACTTTCAATGAAGTGCCCTCATGACACTAAACGTGGCTGAAATATATTCTTTACAGTAAAATTTCCATATCCGTTGGCTAAGCCAATAGCTTTTACGCTATGATTCTTAGAGGTATTACGTCATTCCTGATTATGCCACTCTTTGACTTCCTCGAAGTCCACAGTAACGTATTCCTCGAAATTTCTTGAACGAGTTTCTATCCTTGTTTTGATGTAAATATCACCTCACGGAGTTTGTCGCAGCTCTTAAAGCACAAGACTATCATTCATATTTTTAAATTCAGAGATAAGACATACTATATTAAGACAAACAATATGTTCACCGTGAACGTTTCATACATATTGTCAACTTCCCTGTAAATATATTTCCACTATTGAAAGTTAAAATGAAATATGTTAGGAAAATACGATGCCATGCTGGAATTAATAGAGAATTTGTAATTTTATAACCTCATGAAACCAGTGTACAAATCTTTGAGTGATTTGTGCTGCAAAACGAACAGAGCCTCAAACAAACAGGATTAGGACCATCAGGTAATTTAACAGAGATATAGGCAAATTAGGTACTGAGGTACGTAGGTCTACTTGAGTTCTACTTTTATAAGCCTAAGCAAGTAGAAAGATATATCATCGCTACGATTGCAGAAACCTCATAGCTAAAAAAAATGGATAGTTTTACGTGAGGCCTAGTATGTAATTCCAGACAATTTAACCTTTTCTTTACCAAGTTACTACCAGGTGTATGCATAAGTAGTTTCCGGTTTACCTAAGAGATGGCGCCAGCGAAAAGTACGCAGCGTATTCATTTGACTCATACGTCATTTTGTTCGTCTGACATTAAACTACAAACACACACAAGTTGAGTCCGCCAAACACTAGCGTCTTTGTTTTATCATTCAGTGATCATGTCGAAGTTTGTGCCTGAAAAAGAACATTTGCGGCACGCATTGCTTTTCTTATTTAATCAAAAGAAAAAGGCTGTTGAAAGTCATCGTGTGCTGGTAGAAACATATGGTAAACACGCTCCATTGATTAGAACATGTGAGACATGGTTTCGACAATTTAAAAGTGGTGATTTCAATGTGAAAGACAGTGCGCGCTCTGGTAGACCACAAAAGTGCGAAAACGAACAATTGCAGGTGTTATTGGAGGATGACCCAACTCAAACTTAATAGCAATTGGCAAAAGCATTAAATGTGTCACAAGAAACAATCAGCAGACGTTTACGAGCAATGGGGAAGATCAATAAACTAGGTAAATGGGTCCCACACGATTTGAATGAACGCCAAATGGAAAATCGCAAAGTCACTTGTGAAATGCTGCTTCAACGCCACGAAAGAAAATCCTTTTTGTATCGAATTGTGACGGGTGACGAAAAATGGATTTATTTTGAAAACCCGAAGCGGAAAAAATCGTGGCTTTCACCTGGCGAAGCCGGTCCTTCAACACCAAGGCCAAATCGCTTCGGCAAGAAGACCATGCCTTATGTCTGGTGGGACCAGAGCGGTATTGTGCATTATGAACTCTTGAAGCCCGGCGAAACCGTTAATGTACAACGCTATCGCCAACAAATGATTAATTTAAATCACGCATTGATCGAAAGACGACCGGAATGGGCCCGAAGACATGGCAAAGTGATTGTGTTACACGACAATGGGCTGTCTGACACAGCAAAACCAGTGAAAGACACCTTGAAATAGCTTGGATGGGACATCCTTCCGCACCCGCCGTACTGTCCAGACCTGGCGCCATCTAACTATCACCTCTTCGCATCTTGGGGCACACGCTCGCAGAGTAGCACTTCAGCAATTTCGAAGACGTTGGAAAATGGCTCGACGAATGGTTTCCCGCAAAAGACAAGCAGTTTTTCTGGCATGGTATGCATCAATTACCTGAAAGATGGGCGAAATGTGTAGAAGCCGATGGTCAATATTTTGAATAAAACAAAATTAATTTTCCTTGAAAATTACGCGTTTTCTTTACCACAAAAACCGGCAAAAACTTACGCATACACCTGGTATATATAGTTAGTTAGTTTCAGGTAAGGTCGATGGTGCCTTGCGGCAAAATAGTTGACATTTCTTAGAGTAATGTGTTGGCTAGATTACTCTTGCTTAATTGAAGAGCGATATTCAAATCGTACTTTATTATTGTCAGTCTTTCGTTACGTTGATTGTTTTGTATACGATGCGTCCTTGTCTTATGTCGGTTCTAGATCAATACACTGGTCGTTAAATTGTCTTCTGATGTTATCACACCGCATCATCTTGGTTCAAGTCATATAGATTGGATCTATATGGAAGTTAACATTTCAGCATGTATACGCCTTTGGAAGGTATCATCTTTAAGGTTATAAGGGAGAATCCTTAACAGTCTAAGAAAGTATATGATTACAATAAACGTGGTTGGTAAACATAGCCTATTGTATATTTACATGTAACGTATGGTAGAACTTGACGACATCAGTTCTTATAGTTGTTATATCTGCTTGTATTTGTAGATTTTCGCTAACGACGTATATCATGTCTTACTATTTACGTACACTTAAATTATATATACAGCAGATGGTACCTATTATTTTCCATTTCCAGTCATGAGAATTCACATTTCTGGTTTAAATATCTTATAAATACACTCCTGTAAAAGTATGTGTGTGTAATGTTATCAGTTCCTAAAACATTTTTCCCTTTCATTGTTTCCTTTGTTTTTCTTAAAAAAAAATACATTTTCGTTACTGCTTATATATTGAAACCCAACACGGATTATTATCTGCTTCGTTAATCAGCTTTGCTGGAAGGGGCGAGGGTGTGTGTGTTCCTGTGTACAAAGACATTTGTATTATTTTTTTCAGTTCGCAAGACAGGCTGAATCAAAACGGGACATTTGCGCGTTCCATGGGAAACTCTGGGGACACGGAGTTACTTTTGCCAACAGCGGGACTGTCTCGCTGCGCCACGATCTAATGAGCAGCATTATTTGTTATTTTCTGAAGATTGTTGGCTTTTTTAAGGGTTTTGCAACCTCAACGATACATAGCACGGTATAATGCATAGGCTTACCTAATCCATATATTTCACACGGTAGAAATACGAACGGAAAGTTTCTGGTAATACACAATGTAGGCTAAAGCTTTTGTAACAAAGAAAAAATTAATTGACAGCTAACTTAAGCTATACCAATTATTTTTATCTTGTTACAGAAGTTCTAGGACCTGAAAATGAAAAGAAAATATTTGATCGCATTCATGCATTGTCTGCAGCTGGATTCGCACCAGATAGAGGAACAGTTCGGTCTGTAGCATTTAGGCTTGCAACAGAGCTTGGAATATCGCACAGGTTTACTAAAAAAAACTGAAAAATCAGGATATGATTGGCTAAACTCATTGATGCAAAGAAATCCTGTATTGAGCTTGATTCAATCAGTAGTACTGTCTGCTGCAAGAGATCATGGATTGAATAGACACGACGTTGATAATTTTTTCTCTCTGTAGGAAAAAGTTTTGAGAGAGAATGCTGACGAGACAGGGTTGCAAGCAAACATCAGTCTTATCACAAGAAAAGGTTCGAAAACCGTACATGTTGTAACTTCGGTTGAAAAGGAAGAAAATGTTACATTTATAGGATGCTGCAATGCTGGTGGACAGTTCTTGCCTCCAGTACTGATTTTCAAAGGTGTGAATGTTAGTTAGGGCAGAATAAAGTCGAGATTTGCCACCAGGATCAAGGGTTTACATAAACCCAAAATCACTTTACATATCAAGTGAACTTTTTTTCCAAATGGTTCGTGAACATTTTTGCAACACAAATCACATGGTAAAACAATATTACAGCTGAATGGCGATGCCTTCCATTGCAATTCACCGCATTTACGTCAACAGTGTGTTGATAATGACGTCATCTTCGTATGCCTTCCCAGTCATTCTACTCGCGCATTAAAACCCTTGGATAAATGTTTTTGGACCATTGAAAAAGTACTTTTGGCAAGAAGCTAGTGCATGGATGGTAAATCCGAAGAATAAAGAACGTAAAATTGATAGGTGTGACATTTGACTTTTGGTTGCCAATGCATGGAAAAATCAGCAACAGTGGGTAATGCAATCAGTAGCTTTGAATCTACAGGTGTGTATCTCATAAATGCAAAGAAGGTTCCTGAACAGTATTTCTTGATATCAGATTGTGCTAGAATCGCTGAAAATCAAAACAAACCCCCAGCAGTAATGAACAATGAACCACCTTCCTTCTATGAACCAGAGCCTATACTTTCAACACCACTAACAGCATTGATAACTCTATCAAAAATACTGAAAAAGATCTCTCCTATTCCGAAAGTGACACAAAGAAAACTTTCTGCCAGAAGACAACTTGGAATGGATTTATCTTCAGAATCCAATATTGATGTACAAAATAAGAAAGAAGACGAAAGGCCAAAGAAAGAAGAAAGACAAGAACTGGATGGGAAACGTTTGCAGCAAGAAATTTTGAGATTTACTAAACCAAAATCTACAACAATCAACATCACTGATGTAGAGAAAGCAGCTGAAGAGTGAAACGCCTGTTGTGAATGCTGGGAAACTAATGAGCAAACAAAGAAAAATATGACTGGATCAAATGCACTTTTTGCAAACGCTGGTTCCATGAGTCATGCTCTTTATATGTAAATTCTTGTATCGATTGCAAAAGACAGGCAATCAGAGAGAAAAATAGCTAAGCCTGTTTTCTGAACTTATCTCAAGCTGTCAACTTTTTTCTGAACTTAGCTTTTCATGAAAATATAAGCTTAGACAAGAATTACCTGAATTGCATTTTCTATTTTTTTTTCATTCCCTTAATATTAAATTTTATGTTTTTCCTCTGTAGCATTAGTAAGCCATATAAAACCTTTCCCTGCACTTACTTGACGATACGAAAACATAATCTCACAATTGTCAATACAATTTCAATAAAAGAAACATAAAACATATTACGATTAGTGTGTGGCATTTATACCCCCATTGTGGCATCTCATCCTTAATGCTGAGGCATCTCTCTTGGTATATCCAGGGGAGATGCCACAAATGTAGTGTTTATTTTATCGTACTCGAACGTAGTAACTTCTGGGTTTCATACGTAACCCATACATGGTATTAAAAGTAGACATAATGAATTTTCAACATAGGCGGTGGGTTCGTATTTTAAGATAATTAAACTTTTTCCAAAAGAGTGTGTCAACTCTCCCGGAATTACTCTAACGCTGTGAATGTGCTGTAAATGATATTGTGGTTGTTTGCAAAATTAAATAAAATTTAAATATTCGTTTTTCTTACCTTTTCTCTTAGGACAAATCACTAATTTCACTCCGAACGCTAATTACCGCAAGTTAACCTAAAAAAAGTAGAAAATAAACTTTATTTTAGATTAAATTTTAGAAAATTATATAGCATTTTTAATATTATTATCTAAGATTTTGTTCACAAGTTTTTCATAAATAACTTGGCAATACAATTCATCCGTAATATACTGTAGCATAAACTTGTTTTACCTTTAAGTTAAATGTTTGTAATTCTCCAAAATTCACATTTTGCCATAAATGAAGTAATAAACAGAAAGTTTCTAGAAACTATGGAGATATAATAATGATCAAGTCAGAACGTGTTGCGAAAGAAAAGCGACTAATAGGATGGATCGATAAAAAAACACTTTTGAGAGATCTGAAAATGTCTGAGGTGTCAAAAGTTGTCTTTTAACATTCATACTAACATGTAGAAAAATCAGCCTACAACATTAATATCTTCTGTCTGCAAAATGCCTTGAAAATTTCGAATTTTAGATCAAAATTCGAAAATTTCGGTTATCATTTAAAGTTTGAACATGACAGTCTATTTTGTTTGAGCTTTAGCAGTGTCGTTAAACACCAACTCGAGCATATATAATGATCTGGAAACAAAAGAATCCCCTTTACATACGATGAAGTTTGTCCATTTTGCGATAAAAAAAAAAAGCCACAGGTTTACAGCTCTCAATTGGCTTCCAGAGAAACGATCCAGTACTCACCACGTGCAAGTTACAGCAGTGGAATTTTCACTCGTGTCCACCCAACCACCCGTAAGACTTAAGTGCACTTCAAAAGCAGGTGCGTTTTCATACAGATCAGAGCAGCCAGGATATTTTAACCAACCTTTAGATAGAGCTTATTTTCGAGCCGTAAAAGATATTTGCTTTCTATTCAACACCCTTTTCCACACGCCTTTTCCTGCAACACAGACTTGTGTTCACAATTAATATTTGTAGTTGTAAAGACAGTTGATGTGCTTTTCCAACGAGTTTTCGTACTCGAAGCTCTCGTTATAGGTGACGTCACTTGTTCTTTTGATATATAATTATGATTTATTGGACTACAATAAATACCGGTATATACAATCAAGAACGGTGCTTGTGAGTAGAGGAGGACACGAAAGAGAGCCTAAAAACCTCCCTGTCCTCTAGCGGCCATAACTCGTACTAGATATATTTGCGCAATGTAATATTTTCGCATTTAATATACTCAATGAGATCTTTTAATTGATATAGGGTTACAACAATAGGGGGGGGGTAGGTGGTGCCACTTGCCTATTTCTTCTTGTAAGTTACTGATACTTTATGGGTTGTTCAGATTGCTGACGTATCAAGACAGCACAAGGCATTAGCATATGTTGGTAACTCTGGATCTCCAGTAATGCTAACATGGGGTTTACGTCAAAGACCTGTTCTGAAATTGTGGGTTAACTGGCTAACTTGATGATATGAAGATACGGAATCAATGGATCAGAGAAATGTATAGATAAAAGAAATGAGGTAAACTTTACTTTGTAGTCGTATGGGTTACTTAGAGACGTATTACTTACATGTGTGTTTTCACATATTTCTTGTAGCGGTTGGACAGTCCGGGAACAGAGATATTAGGAGAGTGTACAAAATAGCAATTACTACTGTCTCGACATACGACAGTGGCGTATTCGTATGAAAAGTTTCTTATGTATAATTGAACATTAATAAAGTACCTCCACAATACTTAAGGTTGCGACAGTAATGTCTTCTGGTAGACAATATATCCTGACTACTTTACAGAATTCACTTGTCTGCATTGCACCATAGAAAATAATGTTACGTGTCTACTTTAGCTGTTACAAATAAAAGCAAATAAAGAAAGCGAACATGAAATGGCTTGTATTAATACGAAGTGTCAAACAATATACTACTAGAACAGTATTTTCTAGACTTTACGAACATGAGATTAACTTAGAGATAACTGGATCCTAATATAAAAAAAATCGGATCTGAACCAAAGATCAGGATATTCAAGATTCAAGGCCAAGATGTCGTTTAGTTATCTTTAGCATAAATATTAGAAGACGATGAAAAAATGCAGAAGTTTCTGAGTTTGAAAACAATAACAAAAATACTTGTAAATATAGCGATACTCTTACAGACTAGTACAGAAGGTTAATCAGCGTACATGCGTCTAATTTTGAACTGGCACCTACCTACCTTACGAAAATCCACGTGGCCACCATCGGTTCGCCTCAATGTAATCATCATGTGTTTTCTCAATAACCCTGCACCACAACGTTCATTGTGGAAGGCTACGACGAAGTACAGGAAGAGGTTTCCTCTGCCACTCCTCCTTACAGGCTTTCCACAGGCCTAGGGGAGTGGTGATACGACGAGATGAAAGTGCCCTTTTCACTAGGCCAAACACGAAGAAATCCATAGAACTGGCATCTGGTGACTTCTTCATCAACATATCATGAAATGAAATAGTCTTTATGGAGGTGTCTTTCTCCATCTGTTGCAGAAAGTTACAGGTAGAATGAGACACATAGGATGAAGCCTTATTCATATGCACAGAGACTTGATTGATGCCATTTCTAAACAAACGAGACAGGCCATCTGTTTAAACTGGGGTCAGGATATATTGCTGAAAGAAGGCAGAGTTGAATTTACAGTTTTTAGGGACCTGACGAGTAGTTAACTTGCCTTCATAGCAGTATCGCCCAACAACCATGTATCCCTTCGATTTTTTTTTTTTTTTTTTTTTTGCAATGATTAATGAACTCGGGACGGGATTTTGTAACGCGGAAAGTGTGCTCGATTTTGCGACAGTCTGATAAATATACCCATATCTCGTCTAGTTTGGTTTCATACTTCCACTGTTGCCCAGATAAATGGCGTTCGTAGAGGCTCCTGCTGTTGGTCTTTCTTTCACGCCGATGGACCGCACTTAGGTAATGTCCACAACTTGTAAAGACCTTCCGAAACTTCAACTTCTCACGCAGGTTGTGGTTCACATTTGACTATGCATCGTGGAGTCGTGTGGCCATCACACGTTGCGGAGAGGGATTTTCCTGGAGGACCATTCTATGCAATCTGTGCAACACAGGCGACGTCACTGCAGCATGCGTGAGACAAGGTGGATTTATGGGGGGCATTGTCCCCCAGTCATTTTAGAATGACTTTCAATGCTTCATTCTAAACGATTGCTTTTAAAGTAATTGTCCCCCCTCCCCAGGGTATCTCTACTGAATCCGCCCATGTGCAGTGCACCCCATCGTGGGTATTTGAATCGCTAGTAACTCTTGTTTTTTATACTGATTAATTATATTGTTAATAGTCGTCGAACCCAATACGCATAAAGGTGTTTAAATTTCCTGAGTAAAATGTTAAAATTTCCTGAGTAAACAGAAGGTAAAATTTCGTGAGTACAAGGGTACATTTCTTGAATACCTAAATATAAATGATGATTTCAAATTTTAAACATAAGTCTTGCACTGATGCATGCTGATAAAAACCTAAATAAGAGTGCTTTTATTTTCATATACTTCTTACACATTTGCGAAAACAAATATCAACATTTTATTAAACACATGCACAACTATGAAGGGATATCTTTCTTAATCATTCAGTTCCACTTTCATAAGCATATGATGAATACAGTTTCAAATTTCTCATGATCAGTTTTGATTGTTGAGCAACGCACAGGAAACCTTTGCTCTTTCCGATAGTGTGAAAGTGAGATAGTAAGAAGTGCTCTTAGCTCTTTACGGTGGCGTGATATCTCACGTGTTCTTCTTGTTTCCACAAAGCTTTTCACTGCAAATACCGTTAAACGCACACAATTAATGCCCTTGTGAGAATGTAGTTCATATTTTACCAATAGATGGCAAACCATGTTTGCAGAATTGGTGCTATCAACGGAGGATAAAGTGTACTACTTAAGTTAAAATATAACTTATTTTGTTCACTCCAATCATATATCAGTTATCTATGTCCATTTGAAGCAAAACTTTGTCCTGTTCAGTAATTACTTTTTATGTAAATTAAAATCATCTCCAAACAACATTGTGCAGATTTGACTCTATTTGGCGAATCATTAACAAATATTAAGAAAAGTAAGAACCCCAATTAAGAACCTTGAAGTACTCCAGATTTTACCTTATAAATACATGAATTTCCTGATTTATATGTCATAAACTGTTTCCTGTCATTCAAATATGATAATATCAATTTCAATAAATCGTGAGATATTCCAAATCTAGCTAATTTCTTCATTAAGATACCATGCTCAAGCTTATCAAATGCTTTTGCAAAATCAAAATGTATTGCGTCAACAGTTTTACCGTAATTTAGAGCATCAGGTACACATTGTGTGCAACAATCCAAGTTAGTCGATGTTGATCCCCCCCCCAAAAAAGTTAGGTTTTACATGATGATATAATTTCCCATAGAATATATGTTCAAATAATTTTGCTGGCGAACTAATTAAGGACATCGGTCTATAATTTTCTATGTCGCTTTGATTACCCAATTTGAATATTGGGCAGACCTTACATTGTTTTTCAGTTGTCTGGAAATATTATCTGAAATCAAGAGGTCAAATTGTTCTCATCCGGTATTTTCAATTTTGTGACAATATTGCATTGTTTAAAACCCGTGTCATTGTTTCTGTAATCTGAAATTTATTTCTTAAAGGTATTTTACATTTGCTACTGAAATTATAATGTTAATAATTTTTTGCATAGCGTTGAGAAATTAATTTTTTGAATACTAAATTTATAATTTTGCGCGTAAAGATAAAAATTGTACTGTACTTGGAATCTGAATTATCGTAGAAAATTTTCGTTATTTATAAGTGTTTCATTATCTTTGAATTATTTTAAATTTAAACGAGGTTAGTATTAGAAATAATCATATATCGTTTTAACCTTGTTTTCCTATTTCGAAAATGAACAAGAAAAAATTGCCACAAATGTAATCTATCACATAAAGTCTATTAATTTCATTAAGGCGAGGCGTCTTTCCCAAGTTAGTGGGGCATCTCTCCCGCATAGTTAGTAGATGGCCAAAGAGAGAGTCCAATAGATTTTTGCAATTCTCACTGATGAGCAGAGAATTATTGTAAAGCATATTATCCTTAAAGTTATTCTATACGGAACACCAATTCGTATGGTATATGTTTAAAAAAAAATCATATGAGTTAATGAACGGCTTAATTTCTGTTCGATAGTATATTAAATTGTCAGAATAATCGTAAAGTGAATTAATTACTTTTTCGTGTCCTATATTCCGTCCTCGTCGACGTAGACAAAAAAGACAATTTAGGGCACTTTTCCCCTTTTTCTTAGTTTTTAAAGTTGATTTATTCCATTTCAGAAGTAGAAATCTGTTTCATGTCAGAATACCAGAAGCTATACTTTTTATTGGAGCAGAAAAATCTTTGTCACAAAAACTGAGAGAGATATATAGAGAGAGGGAAGGGAGGGGAGGGGGGAGAGAGTATGATTTGTAATGTTTCTCAACACTTCGAAACTCAAAAATGTAGGAAGGTCTGGTGACGTTAAAGTATTAGATAACAACCAAAAAGTTTTTTTTTTTTTTTAAAAAAAAAAGGATGTATCGCAGACAAAACATGAATCATCCAACTTTTGACTCGTGGGAGCTGTTTGAGCTTCCGGATCTAATGTTTCTAACTCCTCTATCTTCTTCCTCTTTCTCTCTATGTCTCTTTCCAGTGTTTTATACCGTATTGTTACGAAGAAAAAGCGAAAGAAAAAAAAAGAAACAATAAAATATTTTTAATGGTAGGTCTTTAATTTTATTAATGGTCTTTTTTTTTCTTTATTCTCTTAGCATACTTCTCCTATTTTGTTCGGAGGGAATTCTCTTCAATTCAAAAAGACGAAATATCGATATTGTTGTCCCTGAAATAGCTGTAAGTTCCACTGGGATGAAATGAACTTTTTCTTTGTTTGCTAAACAATGAAAGGGATATAAAAATGTAAAATATTACTGACAATTAGAAGTAGCTGTTCCCATTTCCAAGCGCGTTCTTATTGTTCTCCATTGTACTGTGTTTGCCATGACTGTTAACCTCTAAATCCTACTTAAATCTGTCCTTTGGAATTGGTATAAAATGCTTATACAAATTAGCTAAATAACTGTATCTAATTAGGACTGGCTTTGTCTTATTTAAATAATATATGACAAAGTTGATCTTAAGTTTTATCCTCAGGACATCGTATTATCCAATCTACACAAATGTAGAACAGAAACTAATTTGATCATTCATTTGTGTTCTAACTTTTCGGTTCAGAGAGTGATCTCATTTTTTCACTGATTCTTGTGATAAATGGCAAAGTTTTCTCCTGCATGTTAGTTGTAAGATGGACTTACGATCGTTTCACTACGGATGTCGTAAGTTAAATTTTCGATGGTTTCATGAGTCGGATAATATTTGTCGGTCTAATGAGAATCTTAGGATTGGTCGTAACTTTGAATAGGATTGAGCATAGTTTCTCCATAGCGTTCCAAACTGATTAAGCTGGTTTTGAGAGATTCAGAATCGTTTTTTGTTTATTCATCACTGACTTTAGGTGAGGTAAGTTAGGATAGCTTTCGTTAGAAATAGTAAACTTATTACTTCCATGAGGGAAGCTCTAACTGAACTACAAGGGCAAGCTATACTCAAGCCATTACCATTAAAGAGATTTTTCCTTTTCAAATGTAGAAGGTCACAGATTGGAGAAAATATAAAAACTAAAAGGAAAAACCTCAATCAGGATGATCGACCGCTGAAACTTACGACTTCCCTAACACAAAACCAATACTATTCCAAATAAGGTAAGGCCGATTGGTCTTATTTCAATACGTAAATTTTGTTATTTCAAACAGATGACCTGCACTGATTTGAATTAATTTGTGCTTCCCTAATCGTGACTGAAAACGAATACAGGAAAAGTGTATACTGTAGTGCATACAGCGTTATAATCAATAGCTTTCCATTCACCATTTACTGCTACAATGAACGTCTTCATTTATTACAGATTTAGTGCGTTCCAATATCGTAATTCGGTACTCCAATACGCAAACAGAAGCATAACATATACAACGTATTTTAAATACATACTATAAAACATATTAAAATAAACATATTATTACATGCACAAGTACTCAAGAAGTTATGTATTTCAAGGTTAGAGTTCTCTTTACGAAGTACGCCTGATTATGAAAGGATACTGCTCTGTAGCGTCTATCAATTAGTACATCAATCAATGTTCCAGAGCTTACAAGACTTCCTACGTTACTAATTCTAAAAAAAAGTTTAAATAGCTTTTGTCGTCTTTAAATAGCGTAGAATGAAATATTATCAAGGATAATATAACCTTAATTAAGAAATAATTAATATAATGGGAAGTACGGAACTTATTTAGACACAAGAATTAATCTAATGTATTAAACTGTTCGAATTCCAATTTATACTATGACAGGCTGTCACTTAATACATACAAATTACTCAAAACAATTTCCTTATAACGTAAAACAACTTTCTACATATCAGTCTCGTTATTTGTTGACTGTAACTGTCTTGTACTCTAAAGAATAGCACAACATGCACAAAAAACGCTGTTTCAACCGTGTTTGCTGAATAAATGTCGAGACATTGAACTTTGTAAAATTCAAAGAAAATCGGAACCTTCCCTTGTAAGTTTTGAACATTAAAGGCCTAAAAAAAATATTTCTGGTCTAAAACTGTGAAGTTTCTTACGGAATCTTATCAATACACTCCTCAAATATTTCTCATTAATTATCAGTGCGTTATAAGCACTTTTAGGGGAATGAGAGGGGTTGTCATCCGCCACTACTTGCATACAAGTTCATCGCTTTGAAATATGTATCCAGCCTGATGAAGACCAAAATGAAGAGAACCAAACTTGTCTACTTTAATGTATGTCCTGTTCATTTCTGTTCGTAACTTCTAATATTTGTGTGTAAATGTCTAAAAACTGTCTTCAAATTTTCTTCGATTCTCAACGCCAGTTTCCAATATGGTGGCCAATGACGCGAAGATAAGATTGTAGGATCTTAGTATTTTAAAGTAGAGTGTTTCTTCATGAACTGGAACAAATAATATATATATATATATATATATATATATATATATTTTATATATGAATTCCTGGAAAGGCCATTTTCTTACCCATATCGATTGGCTAGTTATTAACGTCCTAAACGTGTTGGTGCTCTTCTAAAGACATGACCTACAGCTTTTTGTAAACTGGGCCCGAACAACTCTCTTCAAGAGACCCCGGCGGGAATTGAACCCGTGACCACGCACACAGAAAGCAAGAAAGCGCGCTAATTTCTCTGCTACACCGAGGTCACCTATCTCGACTCGACAATCGCGTCGACCCTGAAGGTATAATTATCATGTCTGACTTTCCGTGGTATGGTAATGTTTTTTCAATATCATCATCTTAGATTTAAAACTATTTAGTGTATAAACTCTATGTACCTATTGTTACAATTATTTGGTGATAATGAAGATTTTAGTACAGTAGTATTTAAAAAAAAAATATTATCCATTTTAATTTGAAAAACTTCCGGAATATATTGCCATCTATTGACAAAAATCGAATGTACCAGTTCATTTATTCTATCTTTGGAAACAAATTGATTTTTTCGTTCTTCTTGTAAATTACAGATTTATTTATTTATTTACTAAAAGGCGAACCCGAACATAGAAGGAAAATAATTCTTCAAAATTATATTTACACTTTTGTTCGAAAGTCCTCTAAGAACTAATAAAGTACCAGATAAATTCTCCTTGTTTCAAGAATTTTGTTTAATTATATTCTCTGGTCTTTGGAAGCAATTAAAGATATAAAACTGGCAGAAAAGATCCGTCATAAAAAAGGAAGATAATAAGTATTTTTTTGACAGACAAACTGAACAAGCATAAACTGCTTTCTATTATGCAACTATTTAAGCTCTGGAGTAAGTTGGGTTGTATAAAATCTAGGGGTAAAACAAAAGTATATCCTAGGTTTATGAGAATGTAGGTAACACGAAGCAAGTAGGCATCAAACGAAAGCTGCTGATGAGACTTAACGGCTTCTATAATTACCTAAGCAGTTTATTAAGCCATTGCTCTTATGATGAAATCGGTAGTTCCTTTCGCTAAACACTGAAAAATCTGATGCAGTAACAAATGATAATATTTTGATATTAAGGAAAGCAAGGATCAGAACAGATTATTCCAAAATTGAGTCCCGTTAATACGATGGCATTGAGGGTTAAGGAAAGATTTTTTTCTTTCAATAATTAGACAACGCCAACTCGAAACCTCTCTTGAAACGTTGCTAGGAGAATCATGTCCTCTAGAAAGGTCATCTACAAAAAAAATAACTGCCCAATTGAACTGCAAGGCCCCGAATTGAATTTTTGTTTATGGCCTTTAGGCATCTTAGACTCAGCCCAGGATAGGGGAGGGGAGGATGCTGGAAGGTGTTGGACAGGAACTAAGTTGAAGGTACCGTCCCAATATTCAGTGTTTCTTCCAGAAGATTTTGTTCGGGGGGTTGACGAAAATTATAAATAATACATATTGACTCCAATGTGCTAAAATATAAAATAAAAATAATTTTACTTAACAATATGTCGTACTTCCTTAGTTAACCTCAAAAGAACATGAACAATAATTATAGAATGTGCTATTACATACGTATTTCAGTATATATATCAGTAATACCAGTGTTGAGACTAGTTCCTTCGCAGGTGCGGTTGAAACCTCACGTGGGGTGAAAGCCCCCGAAAGCATGACTGAAAGAAACACTGCCAGTATTTACCTGGTGTGACTGAGGAGCAAGGTCCAGAGAGACTGGCTGGAATATTGGTCTGAAGTGTACAAAAAATGTATTTTTATCATTCATTCAACACAAGTCACTTCTGCTTCGCTTTCATCCAGGAGTAAAACACTAGTGGCTTGTAAAGTCTCCTCCCACACTGTAGCACAGAACCACATTCTTCACAAGAGACGTATTTAGGTGGCCCTCTCCCGATTTTTTTTAATAGTATAATAGTATAGGCAAAATTATATAAAGTTTACATAAATTTTACACACAGAGAGATCTCGGACTTCCGAAGGCGCTGGTCCTACCGAAACTAACTTCTAGGAACGCGCCTGCTGCTCGCTGAAAGTTGTCCTCAGCTATCAAGAGGTAAGCATTCTTACTTTCTCTGCGCAATTTCCATGCGTTCACGTCCTGTGGGAGTCCACTCAAATGAATAATTCGGAGCCCATTTTGTCGAAAGTTGTAGGTTGCCCCGAATTGCTCACCAGTTCTTTTACGACGTTATTTAGAACTCAGCCAGTCAATACTCACTGGCAATCAGTGAAATCTCAATAGAAGTTAAAATATGTTTACAATATTACAGTTTGTTTGAGTGACCACCGATTAGCACAACGAAAGGGAAAACAGAACTCTGTAATTTCCTTCGTCGCTGGTACTAAGATGGCTATGAACGTGGATGACTAAAGAAAGATAACAAACATCTTTTCACTTTAGAGTTAATTTTTAAAATGTGTGCCTTTGTTTTATATTTCTAACTTTCTATGTAATAATAATATCCATTTTGTAGATCGATAATAGGATCTCATTTTGTCTCCTCAGCTCAAAGATCCGCTATAGTTGATACATGCCATGTTGTCAAAAGATTCCTTTCAAACCGAAATATAAACTCACTACATGACATAATTATATCCGTAGTGATGTTTCTTGAGATTATGAAGTATCTTTTATTGCATGTTCTATGGATTCACATTATTGCGTGAAACGGCATATCCTATTATAGTGTTGTCTATGTCGTTATAGTTTGTTATAAACAATTGAATTGCAATATAGATATCGTTTTTATACGAATTTAATATGGATGGACAATTTTAAGTATAAAGATTACTTTTCTCTCTACTTCTCGTCGGGAACACACAATTGCAGCTCTTGAAAAAGGTAAATTCGAAAGCTGTGATAAACAGATATTCAAAAATATTTTCGGAATTCCGAAAAAAAAACTTGATCAACTAGTGAAGATGTCTCAGCGACCTCATAAACAGAGTACGGAAAGGTAAATATTATGTCAGATAGTTTCAAGATTCGCAATGGACTGAAACAACGTGATGCCTTATCACCACTACTGTTTAACTTTGCGTCAGAATTTGTACACTGTCGTACGCTGTATGCATACGTTCTAATCAATTCCACTTTACCTTCCACCAAATTTACTCCATATATAAGAATAGTTTATTTATGACTTTAGGCATCTATGGCTCAAGCTGGAATACGGTAGGAGAAAGTATGCGGGAAGGTGTCTGCCAGGGTTGAAGGTACTATTCCAGCATTTTCCTGGTGTGACTGAGAAAATTCTTTGGAAAAACCTCCTCCATATATGTACTGAAACAAGTGACAAATTAACATTTTTTAGGTAGTCAGTTCATTAGAATGATTCTCCATCACTGAAATGACCGGGATTCTATTCGTGCCTTCACCTATTATTTTTTTTTCACTCCATACGTACACTAAATTAAATGCTTATTCATACATTCGAACAAGTGTTAGAAAGGTGCACAACCCTACAAATTCTGCTCAAATAGTGATTAAATATTTAAAGGAAAACAAGGATTAAGAGATATCTCGCTTGATACTTGGAATTAGCAAGTGTTATATTTTACATTGTAATACAATTCTGACATTTTACTTTCCTGATAATTAATGTTCCGAATGAACAAAATGACCTTTTCATGTTTCTGTATCACGACATCATCATGAATTTATCCAGGAGAGACATCATAATTTTCACCGCTTTTCTCTACAACATATCCCACCAATTTCAGTCAAGATGATGCGAATGTAAACATTACGTAATTGACATTTTGTTATCATAAGATAGTAAACTAACAGAAGCGATAGCAAAAGCAAGTTCTACTTATCCGTTAAAACATAATATTTACTGGGCTGGAAGTAAATTATTGCAGCTGCTGACATGTTTAATTTAGGTATGTATTTGAGTGGATAATATGCTACAGTATATCCATTTCTGAGTCTCAGGTTCGATTGAAAGACTCAGTGCAAGAGTGGTGCAACCTATGTAAGGAAAAGCGAAACAGGAAGGTTACAAAGCTATTTTCAAACCGAAAATAATATGCTGCTTTTTCCCCAGTAATTTATGTTAGACGCTAGTTCTACCAAAAAAATGTTATTTGCGCTTTTTCTTCTGTTTCTTTAAAAATGGGTTGGACACTAAGAACAACAGTGTTTCAACGTGCTTTTCTCTATAGAAACTGAAAACGCACATCAAAAGGGCTAGAAAACGCTATTTTCAATATATATATAATATTTTAAAATCTTTTTCATTTTTACTTTAGCTCTAAATTTGCAATTTTCCCACATTTTCTCAGTTTCTCTGGGAAGTGGGTTAGTCAACTGCAAAGCTCATTCCTTCAAATGAGCCGTAAACTGTACTTTCTAGACTACAAAGTTAGTCGTTGTGCGTTCCGTCTACTAGACAACGCTTATAACTTAGCATTTAAATTCTATGTTACTTATACGAAATGTGTCAGATAAGTAATTAGTCGAACGTTTTTATTACCTGTATGGCAACACTGTAGAGAAAAGCAAAATCTAGTAGAAGGCTACGTCCCAACTCTATCTCCAGTGAAGGGAGAAGTATTTGTAACTGGAACAATCGTTATTGAACAATCTCTTACGTGCTTGTGTCGTGAAGCCATGGCTCAGTTACCGGGGAATTGAATGGTCATACCAGAGTTCCTGGGTTCGATACCACCGGCCAACCATCCTGTCAGAGGATTTCCAGGATTTTTTCTCAGTCTCACCAGGCAAATGATGGCACTTTCAACTTATAGGCAAATTATGGCCCCTTCATGCTTTCCCATATATTCTCCCGAACTGAACCATAGATGTCTAAAGGACATAAATTAATTCATACCCTAGTGTATGTACCATCTCGCCATTTGCCTAGTGTGACTGAGAAAACCCCTAATAATCGTACTTTAGGATAGTCGGTCGCTGTTATTGATCCCCCAGGACCTCCCGGAACCAAAGTCTACGCTCCAATAACTGAGCTAAGCCTGTTTGGTATTTCCAATTTCGTTATCCATCAACAGTACACGTACTGGAATACATGAATGCGGATGGCACTTCCAACATTCGCCCTGACCGACCCCTTCCCGAATCCTTTCCCCTTCCCTATTCCCGGTCTGAACCTTAGATGCCTAAAGGACACAAATAATATTCAAGCTTTCAAGCAAAAACATTTGCTCTAAATCACCATCCTCGTTCGGAACACCTCCGAAGTTTTACACTCCAATTTGGATTAATATTTCATAGCTGTAGTCTTCAAAGTAAAGGAGAAAGAGGGTGACCTCATACATTTCCGCATTTGAATCTGGTTGCAACGAGATAATTGGAAAATTATGGTGGATTCCTTAGTGAATATACATCCAGAGCACCTTTACATCCTTATGGAACTAAACCGAGTTGAGCAGAGCGAAATTTGACATGACCTCGGTGGTGGTTTATTGGCATGTATGCGGAATGATAGGTTTCTCAGCCTCTCAAAATATAAATAGGGTTAGGTGAAAAGTGTATCCAGTAGTGTTGTACTGGTCCTAAATATATAGACAGCGTATCGAACTACTGAGAATTGCTTTGCATGTATCGTGAACTTGTTTCTTCCCGAAATTCAGATGACCTGACTTCAATCTAAGCAACTGAGAAACTTTCCTAACTTTCACAAAAATCAACGACCCAATTCGGTTAACAAACGCGATATTGAGAGTCACAACTAGTCATAAAATTCAGGTTTACAACTACAATATAACTTCCATTAAGGAACACAATAAACAATTGTTTACTTTCTAGATTCCAAAACAAAAAAAAGAACTTCTTGTTTAGGCCTTCATTTGATATGTATGAACTACATACGTAAAACGAATCATGCAGAGTTCAAGATGAAACAAAAAAACAAACATTGGTAGCTAAAACTAACAAGAAGAAACATGTTTTAGCGAAAACGCCTCTTTTAGCGTCAAGCATTTCATGGCTCCCAAGAGAAAAGTTGTTTTTCTGCTAACATGAAACGAGGTGCCGTTGAAAATTTCATGTAAAGAACGATTCTTTCTCTCTCATTCACACACACAGAGTAGAATAAACGTTAGACGTCACACGCTCTCTCTTCTTTCTTTTCATTGATTCTTGATTCGCAGTAAGAGTCTAAAATGAAATTCAATACCAGAAGATTGAAGCGAGGTACTACAAAAGTCACTCTTTTCCTTTCGGGTTATTGTTTTACTCAGACTATGAAAGCAACTGTAATTTTCTATTCTTGTTCTGTCCTTATATGGTGGTTGTCGCAGTTTTCTCTACTAGATGGGTGGTTACACTTGTATAACTAACCGGTTCAGGGTTCGATCTCTAATGAGTAGTTCGGAGCTGAGTTAGTCCAATTGAACTTTGCTTAAATATATTTGACATAATTTAAAGGTAATATGTCAAATATATGTTTCAAGTACAACTCAAATATTTTGTGAATTAATTATCTTTTTATATAGGCCTAAAGTAGGTGACGACAATTTCGCCACGTTTGTAAATCTGTCACCCTTTCTTTTAAAGGAAAGTAGAAAAAGGGTAGAAATGTTAGGCCCAACATCATACGAGAAATATGTTTTATTATTTTCCCTCAGTTCTCAAGCGAACCTATGGTGAGGGAAAACCTATGGTTCATGTAATTTTTGCTGCAGAAAATGAACGTGTATTTCTTAATTATTAATAACTTGATTTTTAACCCACATAGTTCACAGGAATTTTTAAGCCTTTGTGCGTCATACACAGTAGGTAGCTTGACTGTGGGTTGATTGTGTTTGTGGTATTCTCTCCACGTTTCTGGATGGTATTCGTGCGTACAATTTCGCCATCTCAAACAAAGGGTCTTTACTATTAAAGACAATTTGTAATTGAATGTAATCTGCCAATTAACGCAAGTGAAAATTAATATTTAACTAAAATATTCAAATATTTGTTTCTAGTTCATTAATTAATGTTAAAGTAACATATATGGGGTGCAACACACAATATATTTATATTTTACACATACAAATAATTTCGGAAACACATTGGCGAAATTGGGTGCATGATGTTTGCAATTTCGACTTTATCAAGGCTGTCTTTTTCTTATTGTTTAGCCGGTTTATAATTGTGTTCAAAAACAAAATATATATTAAATTTATAGCATACGTGCGCCATCTTGATGAAAACGACTTTTATAAAAAAATATGTTAAAGTTTAGCATGCAAAATTTCTGTTACCTACCTTATATACACTAAACTAGAAGTACACCTACCTAAACCACACTCTAAGAACAGTACCCATGATATAGAAGATAACTCGTTAATATACACATGAAAATTTAATGTACCGACCAAGGGCGTCAGGAAATGGGGCAAGGGGCACTTGCTCTCCCTGGATTTCAGATTTTCTATATTTTATTCTATTTTCAAATGTTTGGTATATGTTTTTTTACTTTTCACTGCATGTTAATAAGGGCTCCTGAGGATTCTGCTTTTACATTTCCTGGTTTATTGTCTTATTCATTTTAATCTATCTCACCACAAATATGCCAATGTATGCCCTCAAAACAAATATTGTAAAAACATCGAAAGTTAAATCCCACATGGTATTATTGTACAATATGTAACTTTTATTTTTTGAACGTACTCTTTATTTTACGAAATGAATAGCAGTTCTTGTAGAGAGGCAATAAAAAAAGAAGTCTGCTCTCACGAACGTACACAACCACGTATGACCACTTGGAACGAATTACAAATGTAGCACACAGAAACCTAGGTTTCATCATGAAGCTTGCTAGCGAAATCGCGAATATTACAGTACTCAAAACTCTTTATAATGCATATGTGCGCTCTAAACTGGAATATACGAATGTAATTTGGTCTCCTACTACGAAGCAAAACATACATCACATTGAAGCAGTACAATCAACATGTTTGCGTTCCCTAACTCTCAAGTAAACCGGTGTTTATCCTAAATTCGAACCGTGCTTCAATTTAGTTCATAATTACTAATCTTTCTACACAAACTATTGCATAACAAATTTGAACCGGTCTCCCTCCTGAGGGAAATGAACAGGTCTGAAATTACCCTCCATGTTCCCAACAACACAAACGCAACCTCTCGACATCTTATTCGATTTTTGAGGAGCAAATTTAAACATTTCCGTGTTATTAGCTATTAGTAGAATGTATAGAAGACTAATGTTACAAGGTAAATACTTCTTTTGGCATATTCCGTATGAAGAAAAATCAATTTAGAACACATTTTTTCTGCAAGGTATTACGACAGTGACGTTATACGTATTGTGTAGCAATTGTAAATACATGAACACTGCTAACAGGACATGTATCTGTTGTGTTCTTAAATAAATAAATCAAGATCTATGATTCTAGATCTTAAGTAAGTTTCTGTCTAGTGTCTACCTACTTTGGGTAAGGATCTAATGCGAATTCTAAAATTAGAGAAGGCTAAGCAAACGAGAAAGGACCTGTCTTTTTATTGTCCCCAGATCGGCGGAAAAACTCAATAAATCATGATGAGTGAACACAAATTTAAACGTGCTGGGATTTTGATAACAATCGCGAAGACTCCGCTCTCTTGGTAGCATCTCAGACATACAAGCATTCATTTTTATAAAAAAAATATGCTGGCAACACTTACAACTGGGGTGATTAAGAACGGAAACACATACAGTGTTGTTATATTGTGTCGAATAATGCTTATGTTAACTTTGCTGCGGATATGTCTAACGATATATTAGCAAATTGAACATTTGTATATTATATTTTACAGTGATTGGTAACTGACAACTGCGGCGGCTGATAAGGACGATTCGAGCGGCTCTGAGCTAGTCCAGCTAAGTTCTTTACACAGATACGTCAACCATGTCTCTATAGCTTGTAGTTCATGAGATATATTTTTTGAACACGGGTTGGCAATACTGACAACTGGAGGGTTTGGGCACGGAGACTTCCACAGTTTTTTTTACTCTTGGGTCCAATAATGTTTATACCAAGTTTGGTGTTGCTACAACTAACGTAATGAAAGGAATTTGAAAAATGAAATTTTTATAGAAATATTTTGTTTGGCAACACTGATAATTGGGACGGGTAACGCACAGCAATTTTCTATTGTGTCATATAATGTTCATGCCAATTTTGGTTCAGATAGGTATAACGCAATGGTAGTATTTAAAAAAAATAGAAAATGTGTTAGCAATATTAAACCACTGCATTTATCAAGACGGTTTCGTACGTTCTGCTCTAGTCTAGGCAAGACCTTTGCTACGACATCTCAATCACTTATTCTTACACCTTGTTCTTCATGCGATTTATTTTCTGGTTACAGACAGATAGACGAGCAGACTGACTGAGAGCTATTATAATCTAGATTTTATGTTACCTGTGGTATCAAGGAACATAAAAACAGTCTCTCTCTCTAACTGCCGACATACAGACATTAGCGTGAAATTTCAAAAATGCAGAAAACTGGTCATAAGAGAATTATCTGTCGATTTCAGTATCACCAGATAAGAACACAAATCTGAAATCAGTTTCTCTCCACCTCCTCTGCTTGATGTATTACTTTGCAAGTTTTGAATCCGTTAGAAATAGGGACGCTATTATTACTTTAGCATATTGACCGTGTATTTAAATGAAGCTTATCACTTACTATATAAAATGCAATTAAATTAGCAGTAGTTATTTTATTCTTACAGACCTAGGCACATTTTCCTCTCTTAAAGAATCAAAACAAATTTGTTTTTCTTTCTCGTATTGCTAATTAGAGGAGAGGGGGAACTTAATTAAAATGTTTAAAAAGGAAAAAAAAACAAGTGAAGAAATTTTTAATTACGTTTTCATTCTCACTTCTACCCGGCATTAAACCACAACTTCCGTTTAAATGCTGTTGTGATTAACAATAACTGCTAATTAAAAAATGTAATGCGCGTAATTAGAAGCCATAAAGTAGTTGTCTAACTATCCTTTGTCAGAGCTAAAATTATGAAAACAAAGATGCAAGATTAATATTTTAATTTAAATTTAGCGTTTTGTAGTTGGTGTCGGCCTGAGCCAAAGATGCCTCAAGGCCATAAATTCAATGCAAATTTAAAATCAAATTTAAAATATTTTTTTGTATAGTTCAAAGTTAAAAGTTAGAGAAACGATAAAATAATTATTAGATAAACACAGCCATGTACACTGAATGATCATTAAATTATGACTACTTCTCTAATACTTTATTGGTCCTAGATTTCTTGCTCAATACAGCAGCTATGCAACGAGAACAAGATGTTAATAGTCCGAAAGTTTCCGTCTGGTAATACAGGGTTGTTGGAAAATATTGGGACAGTTTTTCGCAAGGGAATGTCTGACAAGAAAAGAAGAGAAATATATTATCTTTTTTCATTTATCGAATTTCACTTTGCTTTCGAGATACAGAGATTCCAATTTGAAGCCCAAATCGACTAGTTATAATGGTTACTAAACTGAACATTGCGTAATAAATTGGAAACAATACACTAGAGCAAAAATTTAGTCTTTTGGAAAGCTGATTTTTATCATTGTCAGGGATATTAAAAATTAAAATATGACGCCATCGGTTTAATAGTGTTGCCAAAGGTAATTTTTGTTTCCAAACAATTCTACAAGCATTTGTCAGATATTTTCTATCCCCTGGTTCTTACGTAGTATCATAATTATATGAAATCGCAAAATGCAATGTTACAAACTGTCTATGATATATAGTAATGACGTCACATTTTAATTCTTAAAATACAACGTATTGATACAAAGCAGCTGTCAAGAAACGAGTTACTTTAATGTTACTTTAGGTAATGTATTTTTTTTTGTGATTTATTGCGTGTGATATATTTACCTAATTTACTATTATAAAAATGTTGATTTTGGACTCCAAAGTTGGAAATCCTGTACTCGAAACCCAAGGCAGAAATATACATAGAGGCAAGATAACGTTCACTTTATTTTTTCGTTTTCAGGAATTCAACTGCAAAGTTTATCATCATATTTTGAAACCACCTCGTATAAAATTCGCCTCAATCTTAAAATGTCAAGCACTGAAGATATGCGGTGGGCGGAGATAAGTCTCCCGTGAGCAACGCCGCGCGGGAGTCCCCGACCCGAAGGGGGCTCCCAACCAACTAGTAAAATATAATTACCCGATGAAAATAATAGAACAGTATTGTTTTTTTTTTATTTTATTGTTACATAGACGCGACTGTAATATGTTATTTTATTGGTGTATTATTTTTCGTCGAAAATATAGAGTACTAATTTAATTTCTCTGTCTGCCTTATTTGTCTGAAGGCTTTTACTTGAATAACACATGGAGAGCAAGATGGTCATAATGTCGAAAATTCAACACCGGACAGTTATTACGTTCTTTACTAAAGAATGGCTTCTGACAGATAGTTGCATAATCAAGAAATAGTTTAAACAGATTGCTGTGTGTCACTATAGTCGGCCAGTAGAAGTGATAACTGAGGAAAATGTCCCTGTCTTGACAAGGAGTAGAGGTTTGAAGGTAGCCTGCTGAAGCTCAAAGGAACCTCAGCAAGATAGGAGTTTCTAAAACAACCATTCTTTGGATAATCCAAGAAGCTTGATACGAAAAAATCAATTCAGGATTAGTTCTCTCTGACTTCTTTTCTGAGTTGGAACAAGGAACAACGTCTAACATTAACTGTTATAAAAGTTACGAAGAAGGAGATTTACTGCCAGAAGAATTAACATGCACCCTACAGTCCACATCTACAAATGTCAGACTAGTAACTCGTCTGCAAATTGAATAGAAGGAAATCGCCATAAAGTTCCATTTTGCTGATAAAATATCTGAGTTCCTCACAAAAGGTATTGAGTTATTCATTCATATGAGTGACAAGTGTATTGGATATTTGAAATGCCTGAGACTTTATTGAAAAAGACAAAATTGTTTAATTTCAGTTATATTAGAACGCCCGTCAAGCAGCAAAAGTTTGGGGTTCACCGCTCTTCTCCATCAGCAAACAAATTTATCGAGCACAGGGCCATCTTTGAACATAAAAGCTGAGTTCTAAAGTTCATAAAATCTAAAGTTACTTTCTTTTTAGCGAAGGAAAGCCTTGAGTTACTAGTAACGATTTTTATGTAGTATTCCCCTAGCTATTATTGTTAAAAACTATGACAAATTAGTAGTGATTTGTTCTGTTTCTCTTTGCAAGTGTTTGGTGCATGTGATGACGTGCTAATTTTACAATGAGACATAGGGCTATGAGAGTGTGAACAATTTTTAGGGATGTCTGTCAAAAATTTAATTTCCGCATGAATTGCAGCTGATCATTTTTCATTGAATCTTTGTACAATAAAAGTCCGATAGACCGGCATCCAACAGTCCGGAACGCCATATTGTCCACCACCATCCCAGTTTTTTTTTACTGTAAACGCTTGTGAACGACAGTTGAAAGCGCATGGCGCGGTTCGGAACCACTCGGAAGTATCCACTACGCGTCTATTACTGTTAGACGCAATCAGCATTGTTCAGAATCAATCGGAAGCGTTCGGACTTTACTCGGCTGTCACCACACACAGGTTCAGTTCATTGTTTTCGCTGTACGGCTTAACCTATACCAGTAGCAAGAGGTACCGCCCGATAGTCCGGCATTTTTGGTAATCCGGCACCGGGCCGGTCCCGAACGTGCCGGACTATCGGACTTCTACTGTACTAGAATGGAAATTGGAAATTATGAACACAACTTTGAATACGCCACTGAACACAACTTTGAATTATGAACACAACTTTTATACTCAATATTACAGTTGAGTATAAAACTGTATAGCCAAATATGCCCATAGTTATCCCACAACAGTATTAATATTTAAGAAGAAAATAACGTGAACAATTGCATATAAAGTATTCATATTATTTCTTTTAAATAATTACAAATACTTTAGAAATAAGCGTAATCACGTTTCAGTCTGAATATTAATTTATTTTTTTTTAAAAAAAGGAACGAATTTCTGCTGTACGTGGTCACTTCGTGTTACTGAACTAACTTGTGTTCTCAAAGAAATGTCTTAACTCGGGAAAGCACCCGTTCATCATCGTATTCTAGATAAAAATCTCAACTTAATTGTGGGCAGAGTTTCAACCTAAACACGTAATATCTATCTTCATCTGATAAGCTAACCTAGTTCTTTTCGCTCGTTTTTCTTTCATAATTAAAGAACTTATCACATTGATTTTATCACTATGCATGAGTTTATTATACGGCGGAGTTGATCATACGAAAAAAGACTAGTGCTATATATAAACCACTTTGTTTCCTCGTTCTTAGCTGTTTGCTTTAAACGTACTATTAACATTTTTTCTGTAGCAAATATTTAAAGCTTTCTTTTTTTGTTAAAGCTTTTCCTTTTTCAAACGAAATTAACGTGCATGTATCTCGTGCATCAGCTACTTTCACCTACAACCTTAAGATTGTAGACTAGGGGTACCATCTAGAGGTTTCGTTGGAACTATTTTATGCTAGTTTTTTTTTAAATGTTATAATAAAGTTTAGTTATTAAGTTTTTATTCTTTATACTTTTACTAAAGGTTAATATTTAGTTATAACGGTCATTGAAGCGTTATACGCTGAAATAGTATATCTTCAAAAGATATAATAAAATAATCAAGGAAATGCTTCAAAGGTAAAGATAATGGGTACTTTTACATTTTAATGTTAACTGTCAGTATATTTCCTATCATAGCTGACGAGCACTGTTTCTTGCAGGCATGTAAGACTCCCTGAGAGGTTTTCAACCGCTTCCCCGAAACAGTCTCAACACTTGTACTACTCATACGTCTACTGAAATACGTATATTCTCGTAAAAGCATATTCTATAAACATTGTTTTTGTTATTTTGAGGTTAATTAAGGGAGTACGACATACTGTTAAGTAAAATCATTGTTACTTTATATTTTAGTACAATGGAAACGATATACATTTTCCGTGAGTCCCCTCCACGAGTCCTCCCCGAAAGAAATCTTCTGAAAGAAACACTGCTGACGAAAAGTTTAGTTCTAAAGCAAACGTCACTGTGTTCGAGTAAAATATTATATATATTTTTTTTTTCCAGATCTGCTATTTTTATCGTCGTACAATAGGTGATCCAATTGAAAGTACACTAAACTTGACAAGTATGAATAGATATGTCCTTTTTATGTCCCTTGACAGCTAGAAAAGCAAACATTATTAGAGAAAATAGCTATTGCAAATGTTGGGAAACTACAAAATCTTGAAAAATGCTGTACGTTTTGCTGAAAATTGTGAAATAAACTCAAATAAAACTGAAGTAAACGGCGGAGGGGAAAAAAATGAAAAGCGAAACGCGCAACGCGACTCTGCAGATAAGAGAAGAAATTGCAGTAGCATTGACCTCCATGTAAAACAATGCTGGACTGATCGATGCAATTGGCAAGAAGACAAAAATTATAGAAATTTGACTTCTCTAACCTGCCTTCGCTTGCTATCGCAGTCTCGGCATACTGTCGGTGTTTGCTTGTCCATTCTACTGTTGCAGATTTGAAAGAAAATGCTCCAACCAAATTGACCATCACTGTTTTTTTTTTATTAGCTATTGAGCTCTGTTGAACGATCACTCCAGTATCGTTGTAGAAGAGTCCAATAGTATTACCGCTGGGAACAAATGAAATTGGTGATGCGGGCAACGTTTAGTGGGCTCACAGTAATACATGGAAGGGCTTAATGTAGGAAGGTAAAAGGTGTCTCATTTTAAAGTTTTAATTAATTATCTTTCAGTAAAATGTTTAAAAATAGCTACAGTAACTTATTTAGCAGGGACAATTGATAGTAAGGGAAACGGCATTCCATTCTTATGTTTTTATAGCTGATATTGCATTTTATACAATTTATCGCTGGCTACCTTGTGCGGAAGCAATGCCACAAAAAAGATTCTTGTAATCCCGCTTGCTCCTTACATTCCTCCGGCTGTTACCTGAAAATACATCTCAGGACTCACAAGGTGTAGAGAGATAGTTTAGCTGTCGATGGAAAGGTCAGACTAGTTCAGAGCCGTCGGAACCGTCTTGATTGGTGTAGTGGGTTAGTGTTCCAAAAACATAATTGTAATAATTCAATTTTGAAATGAATCCATTCCGTTAGAACAATCTGCACCGAAATTGTAAAACAAACGTAAATGCTGTGGGTTTCACTATCACCAATCATCCCAGTTGTAAGTGTTGCTGATCTATGTTCTTTAAAATTAACCGTTTCAAATAGCTCTCACGTTAGACGAAGCAGCGGCACAATGGAAAAATGCTGTTTGGTGTCCCTGCCTCCAAGCACCCCAGTTGTCGAAGTTCTCAACATGTTTTAAAATTCAATTTTTGTATTTGCTTCCATGCCGTTAGACGTATCAGCACAGAATTTATCATAAACGTTATTGGACTCAATATAACAATACTATGGGTAATCCCATCCCTAAGTACCACAGTCGCCAGCGTTGCCAACCTATTTCATGAAATTGAATGTTTGTATATTTAAGTTGCTATCAATAGACTCTCTTAATACCTGACACGACGATAAAAAATACTTTCAAAAACGTTTGTTTGCAGCTGCCCCGCTAGTGTAGGCGGTCGAGCGTTGAACTGCTAGCCGGGAGACCGGGGTTCGATTCCATCCCAGGTCAACTTTTCCTCAGTTTTCACGGCAACATTGATATTTCTTGTTACTGCTTGCAAAAAGTGCTCTCTTTTTCTTCTTTTTGCATTTTTAACCTTATATACTATTAGTATTAGTAAAGTAGGTTTATCGTATGTACATCTTTAATCAATATTCAAAGGCCAATAGGCATATTCCTAACTATTTATTAGAATGCCAAGGAATCTATAATACATGCGACATGTTCAGAACGGAAGTCATTGTCAAGACAACATAGCATTATTATTATACATCATTCATATTCCATTGTTATCCCAACATATACAAGCATGGGACAACCCCCGTTGGCCTAGTAGTTAGCGTCTCTGACTAAGTATTGAGTCCCGGGTTCGATTCAAAGTGCTAAAAGGATTTTTTTCCAAAGCGTGGGCCTACCCAGCATCATGTTTCAATTGGGGATCTGCTATGAATAAAAGATAGTGGCAATCACAGTGAGAGCTTTGACTCTCCTCTCCCAACCCGGCTAGTCAGGGTGGGAGCAGTCGACCAATCTCCTCCCTCCGGGGAGAAGCCTCATCTAATAGTGGATTGAATATGGTTGTGATTTATTATTATTAATTTATACAACCATGGGCTGTCGTTCGAGCGTTAGTATTTGAAGACAGGTTAATGATTAGGTTAGTACCTTTTCGATATCATCTATAGAAAAATTAAACATCCTATTTTCATTACAAAATTCGTACCAGTTGACTCATTACTTAGAAGGAATAGTACTATGTTCACTCACTCCCTGTGCAGACTTTAGTCCCGTGGCTATTTACTATCCCAATCCGGTCTCTCAACAACAAACACCTTGTATTTCGAGTTTTATACAGTGCAAATCCTTTACTGTACTGCAAATCTTGTACTGCAAACTTAAATTTTGTAGAAGGAGTAATATACTAAATAAATTAACCTTCAAAATTTAGCGTGCACGAATTGTTCATTTGCAATAAAATTCTAAAATATTAACAGCCTTACTTTGTATTCACCCAAGAATTAATTACCGGTATGATAACTAACTAACTAACTCTATGGCTTATGGAACTCGCAAGTTCATCGCCGCAGTAACAAACGTTCGCCATTGGATTCTATCCTAGGCAGTATCAAGCCAGTTTTCATCACGAACACCTACTTCTCGAAGATCCCTTCTAATATTGTCCTTCCAACGACGTCTTGGTCTTCCCAATGGCCTCTTTCCATCGGGCCTTCCAACCAGGATAGAATATAATCTTCGTTTTTCCCCCATCCGAGCTACATGCCCTGCCCACCTTAGTCGTCTCGATTTCATTATTTTTACAACATCTGGTGAATCGTACAGTCCGTGGAGTTCTTCATTATGCAGTCTCCTCCACTCTCCAGTCATCGCGTCCTGCTTCGGACCGGCATGATAATCATTAGAAAATTATAAAATTTAATGGATAATAGATGGCAACCCTCCCTTTTTGATGAATGCTTAACATAGAAGTTAACTTACTGTACAGGCTTTGATTAGTTCGTGCAGTCTTTTGGAATTTTTGGATTAGTGTTACTCACTACACAACATGTGGTAATCATTGTGTATGTCGTGTTCTATTAACAGCTAATGTTTTCTCGTATAGATAATCATCTTACCTAAATAAAGAACCTTCGAGTCACGACCTTTACCGGCTTGGATTCTGCTAATGCCTTGTGAAACACTAGTTCTCATATCGTAATTTCAACAAATGTTTGTAAGCGTTGAACCTTAATTAAGGTAGACTATGTGATTTCGTTCATTGAATTTTACAGAATTAAGCTGAATTGTATCATCTGTTTATTTCAGTGTTGGACGACGTTTCGAGCCCATGCCATCCATTCACACCAACTACCCACTACATCTGTTTATCTTATTGATGGTTGTAGTTTATTGTATGTATCTACTGTATGTATCCCGTGGCAGTCAGTCAATAATGCTTGTTCACTATTTAGGAGCTTTGTTTTATATATTTCGTATTTGTACGTATGTGCACTATAACAGTCCTGTAAGGATGTTATCCTCCGTACCGCAATGGGCAAGCATACACACTGAGGGGAAGGAGAAGTGATGGGGCTGCCAAGGTAAGAGACCACTTTCTCTGAGTTCCGTTCCTCTCGAGGAGAAACAGTCAAGGACGGGACCAAAGTATGTGAGCTACTGGTTCCGAGCCTCCGCAGAGAATCGGTCGCCCGCGGCCCACAGATTGTAGAAAAGTAGTATGAGCTACTGGTTCCAAACCTCCAAAGAGATATGGTCGCCCGCAGAACATCGGTTAGAGGACGTACAGGAGTGTAGGTTCCGTGCCTCGAAGTGAGAAACGGTCGCCCACAGCTAATTTGCAGGAAAGGGTGAAACAAGAGAATAATGCCCGCACTTCAATACAACGCTGCAAGTTCTACTCCTCGTACGAGAAGCAGTCGCTTGCCGATCACACGAAGCAGAAGAATGAATGTTCAATAAAGAAATCACGTGGTCTGTTTAGATGTTTGCTTTATTGTAACGAAAGCAAAAAACCACACTTTGTATCGCTCTTAACATATGCCCTTATGGTTTAACGACCAGGTGCCTGTCGTTCGGTTTATATAGAAGTATACCAAATATTTATAAAACAAATGTTAGTTATTAACGAATAATTCACAATATTATTCTCCCTTGAATTATAGTTAATGTTAAAAGTTTCTTTAAAATATATAGAGAAAACAACAAAATGAATTATCGAAATTGGCTTACATGTGCACCATCATTTGGACTATTCGTTAAACATACAATACATATAGTAAATTTATTACTACGAACGGGCTATTAATTCAGCACTGTTATATATGGCGCCCGATCGTGGTTTCGAAACCTTGGAACGGTACATATACAAACACACAGTGAGTAATAACATATGTTCGTACACAAGAATACATAACAAATGCATATCGATAGCAAGGTACAGTTTGAGTTACGCATCAAGCAAACTCATTGGAAAATCCTTACATACTGAATAACACACGGTAATCACTTTTACTAATTTGCACATAAACCTTTCATGCGTCTGTACTGTGGTGTCTTTTCATGTAAATAAACTTACCTAAAACACCACCAAAAATTTCTGTCATCGAAAATTTGGACGAACATGACAACAGCAATTTTCCGATTAAGTTTGTTGTCTATTAGCAACCAACCTTCCATATATTCCTTGGGATAATCGAAATAAAAATTACCGATTATCTGGTATAATAACCTCAACTGCCTTCCTCTGGTTTTAGAAAAACCTGAAAATACTTTCATTCAAAACCTTAATCTACAGAGTGTTCCCTAAATATTTCTTCAAAATAAAGTCCAAGAAACATTTTAATTAAGATGTATTTTATTTCTAGAACTTTAGAGATTTCTTCTTCTTCTTTCTCTCTTCTCATCAAAACAAGAATTAACAAATAAAATCTATCTATGAAGATTGAGCAAAATCAATGAACAAATCATGATCCTTCATGATATACAGAACAATCAGATTCTATGGAATTTGAAGAAGGAAGATCTGAATAATTATTCCGCTTTCATATACCCTGTATGTTATTCAGTAGTTTTACACAAAATACGAATAGTTTTGCTTTCGTCGAATTCATTTTTCACTGAGATAACATAACAAAATAGGAAAAGAATACTTACCATATTTATAAGAAAATTAAAACTTTACCTGAAATTTTCGTTTCCAAATATGCTATTCCAGGAACGTCCTTACTCAGAATTTCAATATCAATTCCAATTTTAATGAAAGGATACAACTGAATATAAAAAGGATACTATTCCTTTTCTTTATATGTTTGGTACATTCTAGGTAATTTCCAAAGGACATTTCATAAGTATTTCTAGTTTCTACTTCCAGAATGAATGAATTAATTTCCTTCTGTCTCTCCTATTTTCACAGTTCACTGGTATACGTGATTCGAAGAACCCTTTTTCACTACTCCATATACTATTTCCATTAAACTTTAGTTTAATAACCAACACAAAATTCTTCGAACACAATTGTTAACCACAACAAGAAATTTCACAATATTGTTGGAATGGAATATAATAATTAGTGAAACGTTTACAATTTCTTGTTCACGAATACACTGTACGGAACACTAACTGCCACAGAGATCTCATTATACCAAAACATTTTCACGAATTGAAGCATGTGATTTGCAAAGCCTCATTCATGCCCCCTTCCACTCTCGGTCTCGTTTTCGTGATCCTATTAAATTTCTTCGTTTCAACCTATCAGTAACAAAAACCTAGTAACTCTATAGAAAACTTTCGATAGTATCGTCAGTTTTCTTATATAAGGCATATACATGGAGTCATCCTACTGAACCCAACTATAGAGGCGCAACCAGTAGCCATTTTCTATCGAAAATTAAGTAATCTTTTAAAATACACTACACATCACTGAAACGTTCTCAACCTATGATCCCAAAAGAGGATCACACAGACAAATAGGGTCGCCAGGAGCCTAGAGTACCCACGCAACGCATCTAACCTAACCTCTAGCTCCAAACATTTTCTACACCCCAGACGAGCGGCGCAGAAATGCCTTCCGGATTTAAGAATATCTGGGAAAGAGGATTCCAGATCCTTGTGATCACTGTAAAAAAAATAATTTACATCGAGGGAGGAAATACTGGTAAGGCGACACCTCCAATCTTTTAATCAGATCGTCAGTTCATACTCCGAAGTACCAACTGGTTCAGATTAGCGACAGATTAAGAAAGAAACTCAAATCTTTACTTGGAAAATAATCTCAAACGATGGTACGCATAACGACTCATACTATGTCTTTACTCACTTCGAAGTCTACAAGGTGGCAAAAGACCATGTCTTACCTTTACCTTAGTAGGACCCACACCTGTAGTCTGGAATCGCAATTCCTGAAATAAAGACGAACGAACACAAACGAATGACGGTCGCAACTCAATCCAAACGTCGTGTCATAACGCACAAATGCAAATAATATTTATTCACACAAATCACATGCTGGAGTCACTTCATATGTCAACGCAGAAATAACCAGAAATTCAATATATAGTTCCTTTCCCAAGTCATCACTTCTCAGCTGGCGAAAGAATCCTACCACTGGTCCACGGATTTATGAACCGATCTAATCTAATTAAAACGTATCACTCAATATAATAGGTTTACCGAAACACAGAAATGATGAGTATCAATTGCTGTCAACTTCACGTAACGATGAGTAGCTAAATTCCAATGAATATCAAGTCAAACATTAAATAACTCACTGCACATCACAAATATTACTAAACACAGTAAGAGGATTATCAACTAATGCCTGAGATTGTGCCTGGTTAACTGAGAGGTTTCTATACTACGTTCACTAAACATAAACACAAGATTGTTCGAAGAAATATAAAAATTTCAGAATTTCAATTTATTACTCTGAATTTACATACTGCACGTTTTCGGATATGATAGTTTCATCAGAATCTGAACAGAATTACTGTTGAGTTGTAGGAACAAACAAATTTGAATCGCTGGTATACATTGAATTAATTAAGCAGAACTGAAAGTTACGTAGTCACATATAAATGTCCATAATTTCCATAATATTTAATAAATTTTGTTGATATTTTCACAAATTATTCCCGAAACATTGTTATTTAATATAGAAAAGTTTTGTTAAAGTATTACTTACACGAAAGAAGTTTTAGTCCAAAATACATGGTGCAGAAAGAATCAATTTCGCTCTAATAATTGTGTGACGTCATTACTGATGATTACTACCTTATACAAAAGACGTTCTGAATAAATCTTGAAAATACAAAATAATATTATAAAATATGACTTTTTCATCGGAGAATAGTGGCTGAAGTTGAAACCAAGATTATCGAACCGTGTCGAATAATATTAAATTTACTGTTAACATCAAAACGGTACGCAAAGATAGTCGAACAGACATTTTGCTAATTTGATTAAGTAATGAGAATATGCGGTAGCTGTCAAACATGGCTAACCGGGAATTTCGAATGGATTTGGAAAACTGGAGACGAGAAATTGGCATATGAATATTGAAATCTAACGAACCGGTACTTGTAATGTAAGAATCGGTTAATAGCGGCCCCATACTGAAATTTAGAACATATTGTACATTTTCATAAATAATCTCAAAACAAAATAATAACTTTTACTGAAGTGAAAATTCCGAAACAATGTCGCTGAAAAAGTCCTGATAGCACTTGTATCGGTTCTAATCATCTTAATTCGAGTAATATATTTTCCGGTATATACGAAAACAGTCTAAATAAAAAATTATGCTAAATTTGGTGTTTATATCTACCTGTCGTAGACAGGGCTTAGGAAGTACATATCACGGAAAGCCCATACATCCATTCGTCTCGTCATTAAAATTGGAACTGAACTTACATGGCGTGGGAGAGCAGTCCTCCCAGCAAACGGAGAAGAAGGCTGATTCACATCAATCAGCAAAAAACAAGTCACGAAGCATTGACTAGAGTCCAATCAAAAACAAGCATTAGATCCAAGTCATTGCTGCGTGACTAACGAAAACCTGGATGGATAACGATAAAAAATCCAAAGCAGAAATCAAAACGAAACACGCTCAAAGAGTCTAAAACCAATCAAAGAGAATGAGCTAAAGAGAACACACAGAAAGAAAACAAAACGGAGACTAGAAAAGAAAAAGGGGAGAAAATAAATATAAAAATGGAACAGCAACTAGGCTCTTACATCACACCCCGAAACACACAACTATTTACATATTTACAGTGGCTATACATATGTCTAACATTGACTGGTTATAGTCTATCAGGCAGTTCAGGCTCGTATCAGTTCTTCGTCGCAAAATCACCGACAAAGGTTTTCACATTACACAAAGAGACTACGTAGTCATACCCTCAGGAATTATTTACATTTCTAGAAGACATTCCACCATCATATGAAAACAAAAGAACAACTACGCGTGCTACGGCGATTCAACACATTTTACGAACCTAAGTGTGACACCTCATCAACTTCTCAGGATATAAAATAATGTCCGTTGACTGGTTATTCGTAGAAGACAACAAGCCAAACAGTGGTCCCTACTCAACACATACGACCACATCGTACTTGACAGCAACGCAGAAACCGCAAATAAAAAAACGGTCGTCACCACCAGGGCGACATCAAACGACTATCGTCGATCAATGGGCACGGATTCTCCTTATCCGAGCAGACCCTTTAGTCACAATGCTTTTCTTCTCTACCTTCTATCCTTTTCTATTCTAGAGGTCGATGTAATATATGTGACCACTGAAAATCTCAAATGGCTTAAATCTCTCAGTCTTCTCGATAGAAAATATTTTATTCAAGCTTGCAAGAAGTCTATTCAATTCCACGTGTCATAAGGCTGCTTCCCTTTCCTTGCTTTTACACTGGTCATTCGCGTAAGTTCCACGTAAGCTCATCTTCGTTGGTTCTCGAGCTTTCTTGTACCTTTCGTCCTCCTCGCTTCTCATTTCTTTCAAGTGTAGTTCGCTTCTATATTTTTTCATTCACATGGCCTTTCGTTCTTATGACCCTAAGCAAAACATTAGACTCTTACCAGGTGTTCACATTCAAGAAATGCGGGTCATACTGTTCCTCTCTCCGACCCTCGAGAGAGTTGGGTCATCTAGTTTTTTTGTTACAGGTTGGCTAGTACGATTCGAAGTCCCTTGAGCGACTCCGGTCGTTCCAGTTAATTTCTCAGTTCCCGAAACGTTACAGTTTTTGGCGACCCAGCCAGGATTGCCAAAAACCTGTGCGTTACAACGTCCTTTTATCATACTCAGTTCGTCGGTCGTTCGGTGGGTATCGTCAATCTTCTTGTTCTTTTTCTTCCAGTTCTGTTTGTACGTCTTGCTTTAGAAGGCGTCATTCCTCTGCGATTCAGTCATGGTAGATTCTTCCTTAACATCTACTTCACTGACGTTTACTGCTTTCCCTTGGATCTTTCCGTCTGGATTACGTTCTTCGCCTTTCATGGGTACCTTTTTGGACTCGAAAGTGTCATGAATGAGTTTCAACCTTCGTATGGATTCTAACATGTTTGGGAATGTAATGTTCCTGACCGTCACTAACTGTCTCTGGAACGCAATGGGCAAAAGCGGGATCAGCGAATTCAAATCTGGACCTCGCTGCTTGATGAATCCAAGTCTTGGATTTGACTGAATCTAGATGTCACAAATTGTTCCACTCCTCCGTCGGTCTTGGGATTAAACGGGATGGTCCTTAGCCTCGTCAACCTAGCATAGTTGAATTCGTCCGACTGGTAATGATTTAAGAACAACCGTCCAAACATCCGATATGAATGGAAGCGATGGATGTTTTACTGATACCAGAAAAGAAATGGATTCTTTAGAACAAATGGTAGGATTTCCAAGAATCCATCTGGGTTTAATCCAACCAAATCGGCTTCTCGTTCAGAGTAAGGAATGTTCGTGCCGTCATCTCTCCGTGAGTCGAAGGATAGCTGGTGAAGAATTTTAGTTCAGAGAGACGAATCCGGGGTAGTGTCTATACATGGGCATTCCACGTCTCTTCCTCTTTGTCATGGCACCTGAAATGAATTCTGTTACCCGTTCCTCGTCTGTAAGACTCCTTGCTCCTTGGTGGTTTAGCTCCTTCTTCACTGGATGCACTAGTCCGATCGGAGAACCCACTTTCATATTTCGACAACGACAGCTTCTTTCTGTCTCTCAGTCGTGAATGGTTGTTGTCTTTCTTCATGAAGATTCCACTTTCAACCTCTGCGCAGGTTGTCCTGGGCAAACGTTGGTTACCAGTAATCAGACGATCTTATTAGTACGACATTTCCCGGCTGGATTCGTAATGATGGTTAGGACCACAGTTCAAGTTCAGTAGTGTTTCTTTAAGTACATCCATTTCTGATTTTTGAGTGGAAACACGTCTTTAGATAGAATCTATCTCATCCAGGCTGATCGACAGAAGTTCCTTCGTCTCCTTTACTGTTTCGTCTACTCCATTACACTTCTGGACGGTCATCACCTCCACCTTCGTTACCCTTGCTTGAGTGGTAAGTTGTTCCACCTGAATTTTGTCTATGTCCTCACGAACTTCCTTCAGGTTGCAGTCAACAGTCTCCTTCCATTCCTGAACTTGGTCGAAAATTATTGCATGTCTGCTTTCTGAGTTGCAGTAGCACGTCTGTTACTGACATCGTCCACTCGTGACTTGATCTCAGAGAGATTAGCTTCCATCCTTTCTTCAGAATTTTGCAACTCATCGCGCTGCTCATTCAACTGGCATTTGACTCTTTCATCCAGCAGTTCTATACGTGACTCCAATGCGTCTCGTGTCTTCCCTAACTGGCGCGTTATCTTCTCACTCAGATGTCGTGTCACTTCCTTTTTCACCTGCTTACTCTGAAGAATAACCTGTTCACTCAGCCATTTACTCTGCGGATCGATCTTCTAATTCAGCTGTTCACTCTGATGATCCATCTTCTCATTTATTTGCTTCATTCGTTCAAGCAAATGTTCTAGGATAGACAATGTCACTGCATCTTCTTTAATCATTCCTACCGTGCTATCAATTTTTTTTTCAGGGACCGATCTTCTGTTTTCTCTTCGTCAAGTTCTTTTGCATGTACTGCCTCCTTAACGCGTACTCGTACAACTGGGGAAGTTAGCGTAGTTATTCCAGAATCTTGCACTGTGACACGACCACCCTTCCGGTGCCCGGATGTAATGCCCCCATTGCATCAATGACGTGGAATTTCTAAAAAAAAAAAAAGCAAATGCCCAAAAAGGTTACACGACAATGACAGAGAGGTCATAAGTTCTGACGAAATTACCCAAACACCGAAAGCATGATTTATGTGGGCCAGGAGTCACAAGGAACACCCACAATAGAATACTAATATGGGTCATTCAACTATACTCCCACGCTTTTTTCAAGAAGCAGCCACAATTTCTATATATTTTATCGGAGAACCAACGTACACACTCTGAACCGAGCTAAGAAGAAACTTATTGCTTTTTCTTATTAAATAAGTGGAAGACTGAGAAACGAAAATTGTATATCTATTGTATGTTCTTTATATATTTGTAATAATAACAGGTCCCAATATGAAATTGGTCAAATTAAAATACAAAATTAACAACAAATATAAATATAAATTGAGCAATTAACAATGCATATCCTACTAATATATATTTCGAGTCTGTGGATTTCAGCCACGTTATACATATATCTCAAAAGGAGCAAGTGCTCCCGTCCCTACAACATTATTTAACATTGAATCTATTTTCCTAGCACAGTGGTCACTATGGAAATAGCCATATATTCCACATGAACAAGCTCCCAATTCACACAAATTTCAAATGATCGAATTACCATTAGAATAAATTTTGATGCATTTAAAAAAAAATCCCTTTCTTTCCGCACAGTAAAGGTTAACTAATCCAATAACGCAATTGTATGAAAGGGCACTAAAATCCTCAATAGTCGGTAGCCAAGGTCTCAATAGTCAAGGTCAAGACCAAGGCCAAGGTCAAGACCAAGGCCAAGGTCTTATTTCCGACAACGCAAAATCAAAATCAATCAACTTGGGTATGTTACTAGTGTAAAACTGCCAATTTATAAAAGGAATACCATAATGGCTCCTACTCATTCACTATTATTGCTAAGCTATAATCTTGAGGAAAATCAGAAGTTAATAAGTTTACAAGTTCGTCCGGACGAATTGAATGTTCCAAAATATTCCAAAGATAATTTTGAGAGAATTCGATCGCGAATTCTTTTCTACCGTAATTAATACGCAAATGATAGCAAGGATGACTACACGGTACACAAAATCAAAAGCATGCTTAACCCTGGCAAAATGTCTGCCGTACCATGCGTTCTCGGAACCACGAGGTCGAGGAAAAACGAAGTCCTTAATGAGTGAAAACATTTGCAGTAATGCTCCCAAATATTTATGCAGGTAATTCTTCATTCGTCTACACCTTGTTCGTTTTATCCATATAATAATTGCAGCAATATTATCGGTTCTCCAATATTAAGTTAACAGAACGTCGTAATATTAATTTTCTGAATTTCGAACCACCACCTTACGTTTGACCTCTTTGATATCCAAACCCATTATAAGGGAGGATTCAAAGATGGCGTGACCAACTGATACTGTAATTCACTAAAGCCCCGACAGAGGCACTGGGAACAGTAATATTTCAACTCTTTCTTTTCGATAGCATAAAAGAAAACAATATAAAGGTGTATAACAGAAAAACAATCAAGTTTATTACAACTGCCAGTTATCCTCCGTACCGCAGTGGCCAAGCAGATGCATTGGGGGGGGGGGAGAAGTGATGGAGCTGCCAAGGTAAGAGACTACGTTCTCTGAGTTCCGTTCCTCTCGAGGAGAAACAGTCGTCGAGGGAGGTTATCCCTCAAGTACGGCACCAAGGTTATGAGCTACTGGTTCCGAGAATCCGCAAAGAATCAGTCGCCCACGGACCACAGAGTGTGGAAAGGTAGTATGAGGTACTAGTTCTAGACCTCCAAAGAGATATGGTCACCCGCGGCCCACAAATTGTGGAAAGGTAGTATCAGCTACATGTTCGAGACCTCCAACGGGATATGGTCGCCCGCGGCCCACCGGTTAGATTACGTTCTTGAATGTAAGTTCCGTGCCTCTAGGTGAGATACGGTCGCCCACAGCTAATTTGCAGGAAAGGGGGAAACAAGAGAATAATGTCCTCACTTCAGTACAACGTTGCAAGTTCCACTCCTCGTACTAGAAGCAGTTGCCCGATCACACGAAGCGGAAGAATGAATGTCCAATAAAAAATCACGTGGTCTCTTTAGATGTGTGCTTTCTTCGCAACGAAAGCAAAACCTACACTTTGTATCGTTCTTGACATAAGACCTTATAGTCTAACGGCAAGGTTTTTATTTTATATATATATATATATATATATATATAATTAGCCACAGTGATGCTGTGGCTCTTAGCCACTAAAAGGGTTACGCCCTTTTATTGAGAATAAATTTAATAGGAATGTATGAGTTATACATAGGAGATAATCAAAGAGAAGTCAAATGTAATATCATCATTTATAACATTAACTAACTTGGACAATACAATTTTATATAGAAGTATAACAACGAACTTCAATGGCTACTGATTTTGTCTATCAAATATTTATAAAAACAAATGTTAATTATTAACGCATAATTCACGATGTTATTCTTTCTCAAATTATAGTTAACTGTTGTTAAAAGTTTCTTTAAAATATACAGAGAAAACAACAAAATGAATTATCAAAATTGGCTTACATGTGCGCCATCATTTGGACTATTTGTTAAACATAAAATACATATAGTAAAATTATTATTACAAACGGGCTATTAATTCAGCACTGTTATAGCACTTCGTGTACAATATTTGTGAATTCCCCGTTAAGTGTCGGTTTAAAAGAGCACGAGGACGTAATTTGTTTATGTGTGGATACGTACATTATGTGTATATCTTTCCCCAAGCAAGTTCCTATAAACTCTATTTAGTGGATTTCGGTACGATTTCATCTGTTTCCGAGTTCATCGCTTGAAACTCTGGATTAAAATCCAGTGGTCTTAGATATATTTTTTTTATTTCGTTTAGTTTGGGATGTTTTAGCTTTACAGACACCCTCCCGATTTAGTGCTAGGTCTCTGCTGCTTGATCGTTCACACATTAACTGTGGTTCTGAGACATTTACCATTTTTGAATACCTATTCTCTATTAGTCTCTCGCATTCTTTTTTTTTATGGTGTCCAACTTTTTTGAATTTCTCATACTACTAAACATATTCCTGAAAACTAGTTTAAAATTAAAAAAAATCTATCGGAACAAATCATTCTACTGCAGGTGATAGATAATACAGTGTATCGAACTGGTCTAATATAAGGTGTATGATTAACGAATATGTCAATACAAGATCTTGGTTCTATCCTGGCTTTCCGGTTGTTGTTTTGAGAACATAAACATAATTTAAAAGTGGGAAGGGTATGCGATGTGTGTTTGTGTTAAACACAGAGAATTTACTGACATGCGCGAGCAGGGATTTCGCCAGAATTTTCAGTTTGGAGGGTGTAAAGTCAAAATTGTGAGGGCGTAAGTGGAGTTTTAGACGGCTTCTATCGATTTTTGACCGCCAAAAATTTGAAGTTGAAGGTGCGCTCGAAAATTTGGAGGATGCCATCCCCTCAAATGGAGGGTCTGGAGGGATGGAGGGTCTGGCAGAATCACTGTCCGTGAGATAGATGCTATTACATTAAATGTTTAACCTCCTGACACCTTACTACTAGTATAAAAGTCCTGACTAATACTGTATTTAAGTTACAGCTCAGCTCTTAATTATGGAAGAATAATGATTAAGATGTCGAAATCCTCGGAAGGGAACTAGTTAGCTACTGATATGAATTTTATTTTGTCTCTGATGTCCCATTGGATAGGAATAGGAGGAAAGGGGCGTACCCCCTCTCCCCGTCTCGCATCGCCCTTAAAGTGATATACAGACATTATTCTTGTCCTAAATGGTATAAGGTAAATAAACTAACTGGACATACATTTTGTGTGTCTTTATTATTAGAGACGAAGGAGGGTGAAATTGACGTATATTTGAAGCGTAAATTTTACATGCTATTTTTTTGTTTTTCTTCTCGATAAAAATACGATATTTCCTCTCCCAGTCCCTGAGACATGGGCATAAATGTAACGTCTTGGAATCTGTGTTCCATAGGCCTTGCAATGACGTCTTGTATATGCCCCTCTGATGATTGGCAGATGCATAAGAACTGATGATTGAAAGATGTACTTGAAGTCTGCGATTTTCTTGCATTATCTGGCCGCCTGTAAATGGTTAAATAGAAATAATTATTTAATCTTGTGTTACAGATAGTTCCAAATACATGTGATACGTAGTCTCTTAGAAGAATATTCCTTCGAAGGATTGAACTTCCTTCGCAGTATGTATATCACATCAAAATACTATATCAGTTTATTTAATAACTCAGTAAATTCTTCCGTTTTGCACTAACATTATTGTAACTTGTATTTTATAAATTTTCACTTTAGAAACAGAACAAGGTGCTTCTGCACGTTATACATGTATATATTGTGTGTGTGTGTGTGTGTGTGTCCTAAAAACGGCTAAAATGATTTAAGAACCTAAAGGAGACTAAATTGAAGATTTCAGAAGAAAAAAGAAAAATTGACAATATATCAAACTCATACTATTAACAGGAGGAATGTGCACGAATGTGCATTTCTTTTATTTTTTTTCATTCTTTGTTGTTTTCGTTTAACCTGGGCCAGAGTTACCTGAAGGTCTTAAATTTAATTTAATTCTTGTTTTCGTTTAGTTTGTGAAAATTTGAAGAGTTTATTGTGATAGCTATGCTGGTAATTGCATGGTGCAGTTACCAAAATTAAAATAATTACTCATTTTAACACAGTTAGCAATGAATGCAGCATTAAAAAGAAATTTAATTCTTGCTGCGATACCACAGATTACGGTTTAAGAGTTAATTTGAAAAGGCAGTGCAGTTCATGATTAGTATAGAGAGGAGGTTATTTGGGAATGTTGCTCCAAGCTTTTGTTTATATGGTAGTCTTTAACTGAATATTGAGAAAATAAAACTTTGAATTATTAAACAAAATTTTTGCTTTATGTTCAATAAATCGTTAACATATCAAGAAAAATGTATTTATAGTTAAAATGTATTTGCTATTATGAAAGTATGTGACAATTTAATACATGTATGGAAGAAAACATAAAATCCTAAAATGGGCTAAACCATCTCTTTATTAGGTCTAAAACTATATTTACGTGTGTTATATAGTGTTTTAAATGGGTCATCGTAATAATTTAAAAAAATGGGTCATCGTAATAATCTACTCCATTAATAACATGTTTTACTTGATTCCACAAGATGATGCCATGGTCACTGTGAAACTTTCTAAAGAAATTATTTTATCCGAATTCTTAACACGTGGTTCGACTGTACTTAATTTTCTCAACTGCTTTATTTCTATAGAATAAATTAAACTATGGATACTTTTGCTCATGGAATGGAACGGATACGAGAGGTAGCTATAGACCACCCACCCTTAGTTATTTCGTAAGTTTCCATGTTAATGTTCTCGGTATTTACGCAAATATGATAATTCCATCAACTTGTACGTTATACTTATTTCAATCGCTAATGAGTTTTAAGTCTCTTTTACATTATATCCTTGTCTGCAAGAGAAGAGATGATACTTGTGTCTTTATTTATGAGAAACAAGTAAATAATAAAAGAACATGTAATTCTATAGTACTAAAAAAAATAGATATTCAAATTTTCCACATAGATATCAATAAAGCGTAATTATAGTAATCACTCAGTAATGTTACTTTCCTTAACCATGTATTGAAAAAAAAAAGATGTTTTAAAACAAAATGCCAAAAAAAAAAATTGTGAGTAAATCTTGCAAAAGTAAAACACGCTAAAATATAAAAATAGCACCGACAAAACCATTTTAAATTTTGATTCAGCGGGGTGCTCAAAATTTGCCTCTGGTCAATTGTAGTTTATTGACACAAATTTTGAGATTTTTTAGACAATTCTTTCCTTTGCCATACGGGCACTGATTTTTTGTATTTCCGTGCTTAGGCTAGGCAACCCGCAGTATTGGTTCTTGATAGTGTATTTAATGACTTTTTATCTGAACTGCTTTTGTGTTTAGTGACCTTCGTGAGTAGTTTGTATTATTATTATTATTAGTTCATTGTCATTGTTCATAAACACAGTTTTGACAGATCGTGAAAAATCAGCGACAAAAATAGACATGCTCCTCGTTACAAGCCAAAAAGTGAGTTGTTTTAGGCAGTTATCTGAAATGAAGGACTAACTCTCAGTCAGTCGCTGACGTATTGTGACATGTTGAAACCTTTTCACTCGATCGAACTTCAAGAATTACTCACTCGTTCCTCTTCTGAACTGTCAGTCGTGGTCGGAGATCGGGCCATTGAAATCTTGAAGAATGCATTAATTTCCGGTTGTCTAGAAGAAAACAGTTGTAAGTCGCGATATCACAACAAATATCGTGCTATTTGGAAGAGTTCAGCAATTCTGGAATTTCCTTATGCCTCTTTTAAACCTTATTTGATATTTGTGCTTGTAAATGCATCCAGCCAGAGATGAAGTGTACAACTGTACATGCCGTGCTACATCAAAAGTTCCGTCAATAGAGTTTCATTTTTATGGAAGATCAGACACGTAAGAGGATGATGGTGATTAGATCACTAGACATGCAAACTACTGCTCTTCTTCAAAACCGTGAAGCCAGAAAACATAAAATAAGGCCATCAACTGAGCCGAACGTACTATTAGCAAAGGTTGCTGCTGTTCATTTTCTGCCTTAATGATCAGAAGATTTCTCAAAGGATATAGAAGAATAAAGCTGTACCTCCGCCTCTGAGTTCAACCCCGGACCAAGTACCTCAAAACAGGCACTGTACGTTACATATATTCCCGTTTGACACTTCCAAATGTGTCAGCTACGACTTTTCTAACTCGTGTGTTGGAAAGAACTGCAGCTGTGATTGCCAATGCAATGCCGAAAGATGTCGGTATTATATCGGACAGTAATATTGCTAATATTTTCCTCCACTAATTCAAAGATTAGGGAAGAAAAAGAAGAACTGAAAATGGAATTACATAAGAAGATAAAGAGAGATCAGTATTACAAAAACAGACCAAATATCATCGCAGAGAAGTACAGTTAGTGCACATAACACTGGCAGAGGAACCTGGCTCTAGGTACTTGGGTCAAAATCTTCTCACATCGACAAAACATAACGAGATCATTCGATTATTTTTCTGGAACAAAAGAATATGAATATTTCTGAACTTTTTGGGATTCAAAGTAACAGTATTAGAAGTAACGAACAAAAAAGAATGGTTCCAGCACTTTCATTGTCTACTTCATTTGAATTGGCTTTGACTTTGTCATTGGATTACACATTTGGTTTGTGAATCTACTGGACCGAATATGCCCGTATCTGAAAGAAACTTTAAAACTGTGAAGGGTTGGTTAACGAACTCGACCCGGTACATAATCCGAGTACGTATCCAGAATATTTGCTAAATCCAATGGAACTCGTCGACACAAAGCCAGGACTAATAGTTTGATCTCATTGTTTGACTACCGCTTACAGAATACTCTGTCTGTATATCAGCACAGAGTAACCGCATGAAGAATTATGCTGGCTCGCCCAAGGCGTCATTAAAACTTACGTTTCCCAATGGTTCAAAATTCCTTCGTGGGTGGTAAGTCCTGCGTTATTTCAGATAGGCCTACTCACGTCGAAATAAACAAAGAGCTGTAAACATATTAAGTATATTTCTAAACAATATTTCACAAGTGTCTTTATGTTGATGGAGCAAAAGAAATTCTTATTGTGCAAAATATTTTAGAGCAAATTATCTTAAGGTAAAGTATTAGCGCAAACATTTATAATCAGTATGAAACAATAACATTCGCTTCACTCTACACCAACACCGAAACAGAACTTCACTTCAAGATACAAGTATTCAAGCGTTTTTACAAATAAAGCATATAATGCTTCAGAAGACGGCAGATGGGACCGAATGTAGCGAACGAGAGCAGTATCGCCATTTCTGTTTATGAAGTTTCAGCAATGGAACAATTTTGATATTCCGACTTCGAATCGTATGAAAACGGAAAGAACTGGAATGGAAAATATATCATTTGAAAGGAAAACAAAACACCAGGACCAATAGGCGTCCCGATAGCATTTTGCGAGACAGCTAATCAATCCTTTGGTCAAAAACCGGGACGTCTGGCAACCCTAAATTCTAAAACAGTATCAACTATTAAAGTAGAATTTTAGGCCTTGAAGTTGAGGTAGACTGAAGTTCCGCAAATTACAAATTGATTTCACTTCCTACTGAAGCGACCACTCCTCACCACTCCACCCTCCATATATGGTAGTTGGATTCAGACTTGCCAACAAATCCAGGTAGCAAACCTTAGACCAGTGGCTCTAAAAGCATGTAATCCTACACTCAAGTGTGCCTAACATTTGAATGTGTTGTCAGAATAAAATAATATAAATTAAAAAAACACATAAAAAATCTTAAATGATAAAATCAACCCATGGTTAGAAGTACTTATAAAATACTTCCTGTCTACATTTAATTAGCAGTATGTCGTGAAAAATTTCAGCTGATTCAATTGGTCATCAAACTGCTTCAATATATATATATATTGACAAATAAGAAATGACAAATTTCTCTCTCCGTAGTTTAGTTGGTTATTATCAGAATATTATCATCACAGTATTATTTCCGCTTCCTGGGCTTTTACTCTGTTTTGAGCTAACACAATTACTGCTATATTCTTGTGTGTAACGAGATATAGAACTGTGATTGTATTAATAATCACAAAGACTCCAGTCCGTTGAAAGCACCACACACAAACATTCACTTTTACTTTACTTTCTTTAGTTCACAATGGTTCGTGGTGTCCTGGAATCTTGCAACGTTAATTTTATTCATTTCCCGACATCATACATAGTGGAGGGCAAACTGGAATTTCACATACCTGTCATAATAAATAGCAATTATGACCAACAAATTTTAATATTTTACTTTCGTTTCCAAATAGAATATTGATGAGATTTCTAAGTTTCCATCGGTATATGAAAATTTAACTTATTGCTTTTGGTTCTAAAGTTTTGACGATATATATAAAAAATGTGCCAACTTGCTCGGATTGACTCTATATGTTAAGCACAAGATGCATAGCTGCAAAATGTGCCTAATATCTGAAGTTGTTGAACATAGAAAATAATTTAAATTTCTCGTCGTATTATTATTATTCATAGTTTTGGTATTATTACTAGGTAATGTCACTTCGAAATAAATACAGCTTTAGTATCAAGTTTACAACATAAGCACCCCATTACAGTACAGTTTAAGAGGCAGCGGTATTTGTGTATGGCAGTCTGCAAAGTAAGTTCCTAATCTAAACTGTATTGCACACATTTCAACAAATATTATGGTTTCATGTGGTTCCTTGAAAACAAAATACTCAGTAGTCCTTTCAATATATTGTGTGACAATGTGATGGTATTTAAGTAACAACTTTGGAAGTTATTTTCTCTATAAAAGTAAGGTTTGTTATAACAGGAATTTAATTGAAGACTTTGGGAGTTATTTTTTCTATAAAAATAAGGTTTGTTATAACAGGAATTTAAGTAAAGACTTT